>JAYEAL010000863.1:0-14919 GCA_036419045.1 Scirpophaga incertulas
TAGCTTGAACCCGGGGGACGACCCGGGCCACCAGGTGGATACCGTCCTCTAGAACCCCTTCGGGAAGGACACATCCCTCACAGGTGTGATTATCCTCTAGTCTATATCTCTTAAGATTGTTGAGGTGTTGTGTGTACTTAACCTCCCATCCACTCTTCCCACACCCACAGTGCGGAGGGGAGATCCCCCCCGCAATGCTGGCCCAGGTCGAACCCCTGTACTTTCAGTGGCGGCCGCTATCCTCTGCTTTGACCCCTGGGGCGCCGCCAGGGTCGGAGCCGGCGCCGTTCCTGTCCTCTTTGGTGCGTGTGCATGCGCTGTCGATGCACACGGTTGTACGTTGGTCAATTTGTCCTCAATTTCCCCCACGCTTCTTCTGACATTATTAGTCTTTTTGGCGGGGAAGGTCCTGCCTTCTCGCTATCCTGCTGTGTCGTTGGTGTTGTAACTGTAATTGTTGGAAGTGAAGGGGTGGGGCTCTGTTCCGGTGCCTTCTTGGCTGGTGTGCGGGCTAGGAACATTTTGCGGCTCACGTCAAAGCTATTTGTCAATTTGATGTCAATATGTCAATGTCAATTATAATCAATATAATAAGTTCAATAGAACTATTATGTACCGAATACGGTAATGTCAAAGAACAAACAAACAAATAAAAAAGCAAAGCTTAATCTACTTCTTAACCTAGATGTGTGGGCCAATAGGCTCCGTACACAGTCACTTATTGCTAGTTTATCAATTCAATACCTGCTGCTTGATCCCCAGGTGTCTACGGCCTGTATTTTAGGAGTTACGCGTCGGGGGGGGTTTTCGTAGGTAGGGAGGGGGTGGTTGGTGTGGCACCCCAGTTAGTTACTATCACTATAGTGCTCTCTAAGACCTACTACCGGACCCCAGGCACGCCTCAGTGGGCCTTATACTTTAGGAGTTATTCGTTTGGGGAGGTTTTCGCAGGTTGGGGGGGAGGCGATTGGCGTGACACCCTTTTTGGGAGCTCACGTTATAGATCTCGCCGAGACCTATTCCCGGACACCAGGCACGTCTCTGTAGGCCCTATGGTTCGGGAGTTATGGGCTGGGTGGTTTTCGGAGGGAGTTGGGCGGGAGATTTATCCTAAAATCGCCCTGGTGATATCTCCGCCCCCGTTGTCCTAGCTGGATGGGAAAAACGATGTGCAGCTTTACTGACCCTCTTGATCCAGTTGGGTGATAAGAGTATCTGGGAGGGGTGGGGGGGGGGGGGGTTTATATTGGGTCCCAGTTGACCCTATGTCCTGGTCGGCTCCACAAGGCACACCTCAACGTCGAAAACCAGAGCTCCGTGCGATCCCTGGTTTTGATTGGCAGCCAGTTGAATTTTTCCAATATGGCCGCCGCTTATGTCAATACCTATTTTCATTCCCTTGTATCTTGGGTTCTAAGGGTCCGATCTGGACGTGCGAGGGGTCCTCGTAACGGGCGCGACCTTGGCTATCCGGCGCGCTCCTAAAAGCCACCCCTGAAATTTTCACCCCTATCGTCCTACAACCCCTCCGGGATTTTAGTCCTATATTTAAGCTCCCCGTATTGAAATCCCCGTCTCAATCCGACTAGTAGTTCGGGAGTTATTCGCTTTTTCCCAAAACAAGATGGCCGCCGCTAATGTCAAAGTGCGGGGGGAAACTGCTATAACTCCGGTTCCCGACGTCCTAGGGACTTCGGGTTTTCTCCAGGGGGTTTCCCTGACCTTGGGGTGTCGACCTACAGCCAGAATGGGCGAGTTATTTATTTGCGAGGTAGGAACTTTTAACGCGTCGCACTGGCTTCTATACCCTTTTCTGAGCCTGGTATAAAAAAACCGCGATTCTCCAGGCTCAGTATTTTGCAAGTTATTTGCAAAAAGGTATTTCCGCCCTAGAGGGAGAATCTCCTCCTGAGTCCGCCCTACGTCGATATACGTCCTACCGGGTCACGACTTTCGGTCAGGGTTGTACAGGGGGTCACTTCTTGCCCCTCATCCAGACTCCAGTGGCCACCCACTCCCTAAGGGTGGGCAACTCAGAAGGCATTTGCCACTCCTTTCTCAAGAAAGATACCGCTTCCTGATAAATACGCCCCACGAAGGCGTCCTCGCCGCACAGCCCCTCACCTATCTTCTTGGGCACCACAAGCCAGTCGATGACTTCCTCCCTTAACACACTGAGATCTTTGTACTCGTATAACCATACATCAAATCCCAGTGTGTCATGTTTCTCCACCACCGGTGTATATATCTCCCTCCTCTCTTGGCTTCTCCGGAAAATGTCTTTAGAGCCGTTTTTAGCTCATGGATACATAAATCGTCCCACAACGCCCGCAACATCCGGTACGTTGATGATATTTTTAGCTTGACCCCGGGGGACGACCCGGGCCACCAGGTGGATACCGTCCTCTAGAACCCCTTCGGGAAGGACACATCCCTCACAGGTGTGATTATCCTCTAGTCTATATCTCTTAAGATTGTTGAGGTGTTGTGTGTACTTAACCTCCCATCCACTCTTCCCACACCCACAGTGCGGAGGGGAGATCCCCCCGCCAATGCTGGCCCAGGTCGAACCCCTGTACTGCCAGTCTCCCTTGAGCTCCGCTAAGCGGTGTCTTCTGGCTTGCGGTGGTCGCAGGTGGTTTCTGCGGCCTCCGCCGTCGTCCCAGGCTTCGGGGCAGGGCCTGTGCTACTGCCACCGGAGGAGGCTTCGATGTACCTGGGGCAGTTTCTTTCGCCTTCACCACTGGGACCACTCCCTGCCGTAGGAACGCTGCCCTTCTCTACTTGTTTGGCAGCTACAGTGTCTGCTGCGCCCTTCTTGGCGGTAGGGACAGCCTGATGTTCCCGTCCCGGGGTCGGCTGCACACCGGGAACGGGTTAAATCCTTCGCCGCGCTCTGGAATCGCCCCCCTTTAATGTATATGACGTTGTTTCACCCCCTTACCCCCTGTGCTTACTTATTTAATATAATTTTATTTATTTCAAAACTATAAGCTATTTTAATAATCTAAAAAATGAAATATATAGGCTATTCCCTTTGATTTGGTATCTTAATCTACTTTCTGCTACGCTTATTTCTATTTTTAATTTACAGGGGTAGTTTCTCAAAATTTCAAAATATTTGTAGTGGGCCAATATTCGTCCGATTTTGTTTTTGTTTTCGGTTATGTTTCTTTTAGGGCGTCTCTATCGCCTTGTTTCTAAAGATATCGGCCCAGTACAACTTTCTGAATTTAAAATTATTTTAATTTTCCCAAATTTTAAAAATCTATAACTTAGCTTATAGTCGTCTAATTTTAATTTCTTTTTCCGGCTATGTTGTCTTCGCTCCCGGCACCCGGCCGCACCCTCAGCTGCTCCCTCCTCCCCGGGAACACCGACCACGTGTTTGAGGTTATTTTGTTTTTTACAAAATAACTTCGTGGCCAGTGGTTTTTCAGGATGGCTGGAGGCGCCGTCAGATGCGGGGCGCAAAGGCGCTCTCGATGATGTGTCGCACACTTACGTCGCTATATTACTTTTTTCACAATTTTGATTTTGTATCACTTTTTCCCACACCACGTGTTAAAATTTTTTTTTCGGGTATATTTAATCGGGCACTTCACTTTCACTTGTGGCACATTCACTACTGCGTAGAACGGATTTTTCCGCGTCGCCGTGTAGTCGCACGGCCCGATAACTTTGCGAATTTACCACTCTCTTTTACTTTTTAAAGGTATTTTTTGCTCGTTACACGTGCGTTCTCGATGATTCTAAGTGTGCGACTCGGTTAGGTTAGGTTAGGTTTTCTTTTTTTTTTTTTTCCTACTTCTGCTACTCCTCTGATATCAAGTTCAGAGCCTTTTTTATTGCTTGTCACCTTTCGTTCCGTTCAGTCTTTTATTCCTCTCGCACTTTCATTCTACATACTTGTTTCTTTCTTTCATTCGTCCTTTCATACTTACTGATTTACGTTACTTAATGGGAGGCGGGTAAGGTAGGTGTTTTCGGTATCGTGGGTCGGTGGCGGGTTCGAAACGCCTCCCCACGTTGACACCCGGACCCTGATTTACTCAGTGGTTACTTGAATTGGTGGCGGAAATTAACTGATTTTGATTTTCGTATCTTACTTACTTTATTCCTGAGACCATCTGTCTGACACTTAATCTTAATATGAACAGTAAATTAACCAAAGGATATATATATTACAGTCTTAGCTGAACGGGAAGCGGGAAGTTTGCCCAAAGTGAAGTGTTTTCCCACAGATGCATTATACAAAACAAACGTCACAGGCAAAATCAAATGAAATCTGATTCTATATCATCCAAATCTAAGAATACATTAATAAATTAAGTTTATATATTTATAAACTATACAAAACATGTTAATTTCCATTAACATTCCTCCCCAGGCGAGAGAAAAAAAAAAGAAATGAATAACTATAACATTCAACTTAGCATAGGCTAAACTTATATGAATATTTATTTTACAATATTAATTTTAAAAACTTATATAAATATTTATTTTACAATAATAATTTTAATTTGCCTTATAATTATTAGATCTGATAAATTGGAACACTCCCAAATAGTACATAAATCTGAATGACACAGTTATAATATAATATATTAATTAATCTCTATTGGTAGTTTACATAACTTTATTGCTGGTCTAATCAATTCACCTGACTGAGTTTTAAGTTTGACCGATCTGACAACAGAGTCTTTACCTTGATAGTTCTATGACTCGACCACGTCTCCAATGTAAAGGAGGGCTATTTTTCATCTATTATGAACACTAAATCATTGAGTTTCAAATTATCTGATTGACTATACCATTTAGTACGAATTTGTAATGTGTAGTGTTATATTGTAGTGTTTAAATACTCAGTGCGCCAGCGAGCCCATATATTTTGGTACATTTTTTGTATAATCTGAAATCTTGACAATTTTGAGATTTTGGTATGTGACCAGTTATACTCTGGAAGCGCAAGTAATGGCTGACCAATTAGAAAATTACCAGGGTGAGAACTTCTAGGTCACATGGGTCCTCTGACATAGGTACCAATGGCCTAGAGTTGAGAACACTCTCAATTTTATGAAATAATGTAGATAATTCTTCAAAGGTAAGAATTGACTCACCAATTTCTTTTCAGCAAACCTTTGGCACTTTTCACCGCAGCTTCCACTAATCCTGACATATGTGGTGCTGCTGGAGGATTGAAGGTCCACTGAATATTGCGATTTTCAACTCCTCCTTTAATGAATGCTCATTGTCTGAAAGAATTGATGCACTTCTTTAAATAACTATTTGCACCTACAAAATTGGTAGCCTCGTCGATCTGATGTGTGATGGGAGTCCTCTCCGACATACAAAACGAGTAAATGCTGCTATGAAATGACTCCATTGACAAACTAGACACTGCCTCAAGATGTACTGACTTTGTGGTAAGACAGATAAATACACAAAGATATGCCTTAACTGACTGAGAATTTCGAGTAAGCTAGCCTTGACCAAGAAAGGTCCAGAAAATCTGTTGCCACACCTGAAAAAGGACGAGACTCTGTAACTCTATCAACCGGCAGATCAGCCATGTATGGCGGTTGAACTGTAGGTTTGAGCCTGAAACAAGTTGTAACGTGTTATTTTTTACTTATGCTTTCAGCACAATTTAATCATCAAAATACTTTTAATTTCATTATTAATTTACAAATTTAATTCTTGTTTACATGTCCTATTAGGATTTTGTGACAGATTTTAGTTTTTTTGTTAACCTTTTTAAGTGAAAGTAAGAGTGAAGGGATCGGAACTGTACAGCCTCAGCATAAATGCAATTTTTTTGTCTTAATTTATCCCAACTAATATTATAAATGCGAAAGTGTGTTTGTTTGTTTGTTTGTTTGTTTTGTTACCTCTTCACGCTTAAACTACTGGACGCGATTTCAAAAATTCTTTTCACCTTTGGAAAGCTACATTCTCCCCGAGTAACATAGGCTACTTTTTATCCGGAAAAATCGACAGATCCACGGGATGCGCAATAAAGGCTTCGCTCAAAAACTACTGCACAGATTTTTATGCGGTTTTCATCAATAGATAGAGTGATTCTTGAGGAGTTTTGCGGCATTTTTTATCTCGGAAAAACGGATAGTCCCACGGGAGCGCGATAAAATCTTCGCACCATAAACCGACTTCCGCGTATATGTAGCCGTGGGCAAAAGCTATGACCTTTAACCCTCTATACACCCAATCCCGAAATCCACGCGGGCGAAGCGCGGGCAGAAAGCTAGTATTTCATAAAGGACATCACCCATTTTGGGCTATTTTTTTTTAGCCGGCCAACAAAAATAACTAAATTTTATCATAGGCATAATTATAATAAACATTTTGTATTATGACAGTAAAGCTCGAAACCTATTGGTTGAGATGATAATCAGTCTCAAAGTATTTATTTTATTACCTACGGCTTGCACCCGTCTTGCGTGGTGAGCTCGTGATTTCCAGGTAAAACAAGCTCGTGATATCCAGGTAAAACAAATATTAAACAGTTATTGTTAATGGTGTGCGAGCGAGAAGACGTTACAAGTACATACATTTACCTGCCGAGTTGCATGTATGAGCAAGAGACATAAAAGGTACGCGAGCGAGAAAACGTTACAATGTGTACAGAAAGGACGAACGATCCCCACATGGTACGCGTACAGAGGGCTGGCAGTGCTTGTACGACGAAACATAGTACATCGATCTCTGCCAGTACCTAACTTGAAGACCGCCTACGGCTTAGGAATCGAAGTTGCCTTAGTAACCGCTGAGGTCATGCGTGTGTTTGCTTTTTACAAGCCGCCTCACGTTCCCCTAGAAGTGGCTGACGTCCACCAATTGCTGGACTCGCCGCTCCCCACCATAGTGGCAGGGGATTTTAATTGCAAGCACACCGCATGGCACTCGCATACCACATGCCCAAATGGCCGCAGGCTACAGACCGACGCAGAGGCCATAGGTTACACAGTCTTGGGTCGGAGACACCAACTCATTATCCCTACGCCAGACACAGAGATGCCGGACGTGATCGATATTCTGATCACCCACAAGATCGGGGCGACAAAACATCACGCAAGAAGTGATAGATGACTCGGCCATCTCAGATCATCAGATGGTTCTGGCTAGATGCTGCCCACCAATTCGCACGTTACCGATGGCCAGGAGACGCGCTCAAGACTGGCCGCATTCGCAGACCGCATGAACGGGGAACTAACCAGCTTCCCGTGAACACCGGTGCGGATGTGGACCAGCTAGCAGAGCACATAACAAACTGCATTAAAACAGCGCTCCAAGACCACCATTGGCCAGATAACACCTACCCGGCTCATCACCCAAGACCATTACCAGGCAACCTTAGGCGATTAATAGAGGAGAAGCGCCAGATCAGAAGGATCTGGCAGCAGAATCGGTACCCTGCACTGAAAAATCGCCTATATGCCCAGGAAGAAAGCACCAGGGCCAGATAGGATTACCATGAGGTACTAAGGCGGCTACCTTATAAGGCCATAGCGACACTGACCCGCCTGTATAATGGAATCACACGGACATCACACTTCCCGACCATCTGGAACAGGACGGGTCATAATGATTCCTAAGCCAAAGAAAGATTCCCCCAGCCGTCCAGTTACAGGCCATCACCTTGCTCCCTACCATGGCGAAAGTGTTCGAGAGATTACTGCTGAACACTATGCTGCTCACATACGCCCGAGAGAAGAAAATACGGCTTCCGGGCAGAACACTCGACGACGTTGCAACTGACAGGGGTAATACACACCCTGGCAGCCGCCAAGAACAAAAGAGAGTTTGCAGTAGCGGTCTTCCTGGATATGGAGAAGGCCTTCGACCGCGTCTGGCACGAGGGCCTAATCCATAAATTGCAGTTAACATCCCTGCCCAGGAGGACCGTAAAGACCATTGCTTCCTTCCTGCAAGACAGGAAGTTTCACGTGGCTGTAGAAAACCCCAAAGCAGCAGCAAGGACAGCAGGCCGGGGTACGCAGGGCAGCTGCCTCTCGCCATCATGCTACTCCTGGTTCACGATCGACATCCAGTGCAACACAGGAGTTACCCTGGTCTTGTATGCAGACGACGCAGCATACATCACCGAACTTCTATGAATGCCTATCACGCTGCTAAGAAAAATGCAGCGACAACTGGACGGCCTGCCAAAATGGCTGAGCGAATGGCGCCTCGTGGCTAATCCAACAAAACGCAAGCGATAGTGTTCAGTAGCTCACACGTCGTGTGGTACAATGGGGTTGCCAGGCACGAGCCCAACGATACACATTGCCACAAAAGATTTTAGAGATTTATTGTAAGCGTCAGGAGAGTTGTAAATATTACCTGGAACACCAACACCATACCAATATGTTACCTGGAAATCACGAGCTCCCCCGCAAAGCCGGTGCAAGCCGTAGGTAATAAAATAAATACTTTGAGCCTGATTATCATCTCAACCAATAAGTTCGAGCTTTACTGTCATAATACAAAATGTTTTATTATAATTATGCCTATGATAAAATTAAGTTATTTTTTGTTGGCCGGCTAAAAAAAATAGCACCAAATTTGTATGAACCTGAAATGATGTCCTTTACTTATAACAAGATGGACATAGGGACAAAACATTTAGTTTCTGTATTCATTTAATCGCATACAGATGGTGTTGAGTCTGTGATAGGAGTTTTAGTTGGAATTGTAATTTAGAACTTAAATTTCAATATACAGATCTATGGTTTTAGAGGTTTGATAGGGTGAAGCCATGGACTGTTATAGTAAACCTCAACATATTTTCATAACTAATATATACCTAATATTATCTATTAGGAGTTTACTTAAAACAAATTCTTTCGTTTTGGTTTATTAAAATAAGTTTTCGTTTCTTTCTCCTTGTTGGACAATTCCGCCTTTTGTTCACTCGGTGATGCTTCCAATTCGGAACGTGACGGCTTGCTCTATGGCGATCCCTCCGTGGCTATTTATTGGCTATTTCGAGTCATGGCTGTCATTTTGACGTCGGCGAGGAGGACGCGAAGGATGGGTCTTTCGGCGTTCCTCTCCTGGCGGATGTGCCGCTTTAGGCCTCCATGAAAGAGAATTTTTTTCTTTTTCTTTATAATATTTTCTTTTTAATATTTCTTTTAATAACGGCGTAATGCCTTAATTAATTTCGTCAAGCAATCCCAGATAATGGTGAGTTGTATTCTTCTCTTTTGTTTGTCTTTAAAGATTTCCCCACATGTTCGTGGGATAGAATTCTCATGTTTAATACATTGTTGTAGGGTTCACGGTATACCTCGTAATCACCACAAATATAGGGCGTTTGGCCGTTTCATCTCAACCTGACTTCATGCACCCAGCCATGCGGTGATGTAGGTTGTCGTACTTATCAACGGAAATCCCTGCCATCACCGATGGAATCTCAACGTATAAAGGTGACCTCTTACCATTCTACTATATTACGTGTGTGAACCCACCGTATTTTGGACGAATTAATTTTTCTTGTGGATATTCACCTTGGGTGACGGATGGAGGATGGCTCAGCTCAATAATAACTTATAAAAGTGTAATGTGTAAATACCGTGCCCATTAATTGATGGACTATTAATATTATCTTTTTTTTTATTTGTATTTAAATGTTTAAAAATGGACTTAATTAACTTTCATATATATAAAATCTCTTTGTTTAATTTTATCACCTAACCATTTGAAGGTCTGTTTGCATCTATGTGGAGGCGCCCATATCATTAATCTAAATATCTACATATATCACCAGGTCGGTTCGATTCCGATAAGGATTATATACCCAACCCTGAATCTTAGCCGGCAAAATTTTTTTTTTTCTTAACTATCATAAATATAACGCTACAATTGGCGTACCCAACGTTAGGCCTGGAAGACTTCAAATGGTGGTGATTTAACTTTTGTTGTAAACAAATCTTATACTTGTACTTAAAAATATACATCTAGAACAGATGTAATCATATGTAATGTGTATAAGAATATTGTGTCTTAATTTCAAGCTTACCTAATTTAATCTAAATCACATATTGTGTATCCTTAAGTGTTGTCTAGCTTACTTAATTAAATCTTAATCACATACTTGTGTATCCTTAAGCGTTATCTAGCTTACTTAATTTAATCTTAATCACATACTTGTGTATCCTTAAGCGTGGACTAGCTTACTTAATTTAAACACATTTTCTGTGTAATATTATGTGTCATCTAGCTTACTTTTAATCACCTTTATTGTTTAAACTTAAACTTTAATTTTTTTTTTAATAATTAACTTACTTTTGTATTAAAAACACAACTGTTATATTTGAATGTTTAACTATTTCATGGCATATTGTTAATCATGGACTTTATCACTGCAGGATGTTCTGTTGAGTATCTCTTGAAAGATGAATTGTTACACGAACTCAGTATCAGACATTTACCAGCTGAACCATCTTCCTCAACGGACGACCTAAGGAAGTTCCTCAGACACACAGTGAAATTAGCCCGACGGGGAAGCCTCAAATCCATTGACCAGTTTGGTGTTTGTGACCAGTCTAAGGAGGTGACAATATGTACTCCGAAGGTTTCAGACATTGAAAGGGATATCCCGGATGTTAGTTGTACTGAATCTCGTCTGTTGAAAAGGTTAGTGTCTCGTAGTAATTATCTGTTGTGTAGGTTGTCAAGGGTAGTCGACCCTAATCCAGATATAGTGGTACTTAAGTCTACTTTGATTTCGATATTGATGCGTCTCGAAGGTGATCATGAAGAAGAGCCTGCTACTGGGCCGTCCAAGGACGACGAACCCAGGGATAATTTCAATCTCTCTCTGCAGCCTCCGAAATCATATAATTTAAATTCTTTAAATTTGAAATTTACTGGTGACACTTGTGTTCGTGTTTTTCTCACACGTTTAGAAGAACTTAGAGTAGCTAGGAAAATCCCTAAGGAAATAATTTTTGATGGTTTTCCCGATATTTTAGAGGGCCCTGCCTTATATTGGTATAGAGCCAATAAAAGTAACTTTTACATCATACACTGAGTTAATACACTACTCAGTGATGACTTTGATATTCCTGATTTAGACCATTTGTTGTTGCAAGAGATTCGTCAGAGAACTCAAGCAAAATCTGAGACAATTGTAGTATTTTGTCAACTATTGTAGGCATGTTTTCACGTTTAAATAAACCTGTCTCAATTGAAGACCAATTGGACATCATTTTAAGAAATATTAGACCTGAATATAGTAGGGAACTTGCCTTGCATGATATTTCCTCTATAGATCAACTTAAATTTTTATGCAAGAAAATTGAGTTAGCCAAAGTGAAGGCAGACCAATTTTGTGAACCTAAATTGGGTAGCAACTCTAATGCACCTGATTATGTATACCTAAAGAAGAGTTTGAAAACTAAACCTTCATTTCAAAATATTTCTTATCATACTAACAAGTAGCCTCAATAGAGCCAGGCCCTTCCGGCAGTGATCTTCCAACATCTCTATTAAATCTAACCTTATTAAGCCTAAAACTTGTTTTAGATGTGGGATGTCTAATCATACCACCAGTCAGTGTTATAAATCCAAAGAAATTGTATGTTTTCGCTGTGGTAATAAGGGTGTACGTACTCCTGATTGTAAAAAGTGCACGAAATCAAAAAACTAATTGGCTCAGTCTTTTCTAGGTCTAAAAAGATTAATATTCCACCTATGTTCAATACGGAAAAGACTTATTTCGAACCTCCTTTGACGGATGTACGTCCCTATTTATCTGTTGATGTTTTAGGTGTTGTTAGATTGTGGAGCTTCTTGCTCGATTTTAGGTAATAATTGTCATACCTTGTTTCATGAATTAGGTATACCTATTCACAGACTCAACAAAACTGTGCATTTATGTGTGGCCAGTGGTCAGGAATTAATGAGTGATGAATATATGATGTTACCAATTACCTATAAAAAACAATTTAAAATATTAAAATTTATTATACAACCTCAGATTACTATTCCTATTCATTTCGGTTTAAATTTTTGGAAGGCTTTCAATTTAATGCCAGATATATTTAAGGACAATTCTCACTTGGAAAATTTAGATAGTATTCACACTTTACCCAGTAAGTCTGGATTAAAACAATTATGATTCTTTAACTAGCTCTCAAAAAAAACAAATAGAGGAAATTAAAATTTTATTTGATAATATAAATACTGAAAAAGTTGGTTTAGGGGAAACCCACCTCCTTGAACATGAAATTAATACTGGTGATGCCAAGCCCATAAAGCAAAGATATTACCGCCTTAGTCCTGATAAAACAAATGGCTTTAGAAAAAGAACTGGATAGGATGTTAGCACTAGGTATAGTAGAACCTTCATTCTCACCTTGGAACTCTCCAGTGGTCATGGTACCTAAACCCAGTGGCGAGCTTAGACTTTTGTTTAGACAGCAGAAAATTAAACTCAATTTCAAAAACTGATGCATATCCTCTGCCCTATGTCAGTCACATCTTAGACAACCTAAGAGATGCTAAGTACCTCTCATCTCTAGATCTCAGTGCTGCATACCACCAGGTACGGCTGACCAATTCCTCAAAAGAAAAAACTGCATTTACTGTGCCAGGTAGAGGCCTGTTCCATTATGTCAGAATGTGCTTTGGTCTGGTAGGAGCTTCTGCAACTATGCAGAGACTGATGGATAGCCTATTTCTCTGCAAAGTTTAATAATAAAGTGTTTTGTTTTGTCGATGACATCATAATAGTGAGTAATTCCTTTGATGATCAGATTAAGCTTTTGAAAGCGGTTTATGAAATATTAAAGGCTGCTAATTTAACTATAAATATGCAAAAATCTGTATTTTGTAGAAATGAACTTAAATACCTAGGTTATGTGGTCGACCAATATGGTCTAAGAACTGACCCATCTAAAGTAGAGACAATTTTAAACTTCCCAACTCCTAAATGTGAAAAGGATATAAAAAGATTTTTAGGAATGGCTGGATGGTATCGCAGATTTATTAAAGATTTTTCCAAAATTGCAAGGCCTTTGTCTAAGTTAACTAGCAAAAAAGTACCTTTTGTATGGTCTGATGAAGCTGACATTTTCCTTAACTTACTTAAAACTGCATTGGTGTCAGCACCTATTCTGAAATGTCCAGATTATAATAAACCTTTTAGTATACATACTGATGCATCCTCTTATGCCATAGGTGCGGTTCTTACACAAAAGTTTGATGATGAGGTAGAACACCCATAGCATACTGCAGTCGTACCTTAAGTGCTCAAGAATTAATTATTCAGCAACTGAGCGTGAACTTCTAGCAGTCTTGTATGCATTAGAGCAATATCGCATTTATGTAGAGGGTCGGAAATGCTATATCATAACTGACCATGCTTCCTTATTATGGTTTTCAAAAACTTAAGAATCCTACAGGCAGGTTGAACAGATGGCTTGTAGACTTAGCCAATTTAATTTTGAAATAATACATAGAAAGGGCAAGGATCATGTAGTACCTGATGTCCTGTCAAGAATAAAGTAGATTCTATAATTGACATATCTACCACACAAGATATGTGGTATATAAAACTTTTTCAAAATTGTATTAAAAAACCTACCCTTTTTCCTAATTATAAAAATAGAGAATAATAAGTTGTTTCGGTTAACTAAAAATAAATATAAGTCAGTTTCACAATTTGATTGGAAATTAATACTTCCAGAAGAAAGTAGGCATGACATCCTATTTAAAATTTCACAATGAACCTACAGCTGGTCATTTTGGTGTTTCAAAGACTCACAAAGAATAACTGAATGGTATTACTGGCCTAATCTTTATAAAGATGTTAAAAATCATGTGAAATCTTGTGATGTCTGTAATAGTTTTAACCCCTTAATGTAAAACCTGCTGGTCCTCATGGGACATGCTAAGATTGTCACTAGACCTGGTGAAGCCATCTCATGTGATATTTTGGGACCTTTTCCACCTTCTTATTCCCAAAATAGATTCTTGTTTGTGTGTTGTGACTACTTTAGTAAATATGTAACTATGTTTCCCTTAAGGTCAATAACTGCCAAAAACATAGTTAAATGTATGGAAAAAGGAATCTTTCTTACGCATGGGGTGCCTAAGTATATTTATGTTGATAATGGCCCTCAATTTATTTCTAAAGAATTTAAGGAATTAATAATTAAATATAAAGTTCCACACTTATTTTATAATCCAGTTTATCATCCCCAAACTAACCAGACGGAGCGTGTGAACCGTGAAATTGTTAGATCTCTTGCATCATATGTGCGTTCTGATCATAGAAATTGGGATAAGAACGTAGCTGAGGTGCAATGTGCTCTCAATACTGTAATCCATGATGGTACTAATTCTCCCCTTTTTTTTTGTCACATGGTAGGGAGATGATCCTGGATGGTTCACTTTATAATTGGATTATCCTGTAGATTCTGAAAAGATTATGGTAGACAACACTTATAGATTTCTGATTCTCTTAAAGACTTACATACAATATTTAAATAAGGTAAGGGTCAATCTTAAAAATTCACATATAAAAAATTCTCATTATTATAATTTACGAAGGCGTCATGTCGAACTTCAAGTAGGGCAAATAGTTTTTTAAAAGATGCTCCTAATGGCAGCCAAACACTTCTCTGCTAAAGCTAGCCCCAAGTTCGAAAAATGTGTCATCACAGAGAAACATCTCCTGTGGTTTTCCTACCCTGAAAACAGTAGAAGGTAACCCTTAGGCCGCTGGCACATAAAAGATATAGTCAGACCAGGCGAATGTCCTACTGACTTACAAATTTAAAATAATTTCTTTAAAGTGTGTTTATCAAAATGTATTTCCTTTTCATGACTAATGTAATATACTCTTTACTTGTCACACAACTAAGATTTATAAAGGAAACATAAATAATA
>JAYEAL010001034.1:0-88309 GCA_036419045.1 Scirpophaga incertulas
TATGACCAAGTATGAAAAATAAAATGCAAATACTTGTGAATTACAAGAAAAATGAACTAAATATGCATTTCAATTTTAATAAGGAAAGGGAATAATTGTTTTGCTTTAATAATTGTTTGTTGATTTTATAATGTAAACAATGCTTCTGTTCAAAATTTTGATTGTTTAAAATTAATTTCAAAGAATTTAAAAAATAGTTCAATGAAATATTTTCATGTAGCAGAAAATTAAATTTTAAATTAAAGACTAATTGTATATTTGAATAATGGGAAATGAAGACTTTTTTGTTTCCTTTAACAGTGGAAACAGTGTTAAATTTTACTTCGAGAAGAAATTAATATATTGTATTAGAATTTCATATAATATGCTTAATTTGCATCGGAATTATACTATAAATAAATTGAATTAACAATATAATATAGTTCTAAGTCTAATTTATTATTTTTATGAAAACTTTTGAGTATAATTTTTTTATTATTATAGGAGGGAAGCTAAGCCGTTCCTAAAGAATTCTATTGGGAGTCTGATAAGCCATTGAAATGAGGATGTTAATATAAAAGGTAGACATAGTAATCAAAGCATGAATTTATGATAAATAAAAGCCTTACTTTAGGGTTTTTAATAACATGAAGATATACCTAGCTTGCCTAATATAATATCAACTAAAAAATTGAAAGAAATTAAATGCTATAGTTTAGCTAAGTAAAAATATTTAAGTTAAAAATTGAAGATTTATTATGATTTAAGGAAGGTATACTATATAATATATGAGAGTTAGATGGAATTATAATTTTTTGACCTAATTTTAATCATAAAATGTTAAAAATTTATCAAAATTTTGTAAAGGCTATGTCTTTTTTATTGATTAAGTTCGCGGTCCATCCATTCTTATGTCTATAAAATATTATTTACCAATCAAACTGAAGCATACATCCAGTCTTTAGTCTTGAAGAAGACTTTAGAGAGCATTTCAGCCGAAAGAAGACGTGGTCTTGAAGAGTATACAATGAAGTTGAGGCATTGATTAGTAAGATCAATGAGATGCCAACATGGGGTGGGGCTGAACCTTTTCAATAATAAAAGACAATTTGTCTTTAAACTTTAAATAAATTTATTATTCCTCTACCAATCAATGAAATTGTAGCTAATGAAAATGTAGAAATAAGAGTTGATACTCGAATTAAAACTGACATTAAAATACAACATAACAGACCAGATTTATTTGTATACGATAAAAAGATAAATGAAATAACTTTAATTGAAGTCAGTATTACCAACTTGGATTTATTAACACAGATTGAAAACGAGAAATCGAGAAAATACGATTTAATTGCTAATGAGTTATCACTTATCTACAAATGTAAAGTGAAAATAATACCATATGTGATTACCTGGGATGGTTTGGCTGCGAAATACTTATATACAGAAAGGAGATCGGTATTCTGTCTAGATTGAATGATACATCCAGTCGTTGGTATTGAAACGAACTTTAGAGATCATTTCATTCAAAAGAAGACTTAGTCTTGAAGAGTATAAAATGAAAGGGGTTTATTGGTCAGTTAGATCAATAAGATGCCAACAGAGGGCGAAATCAAGCCCACGCAATAATAAAAGGCTATTTGTATTTTACCCCAAAATAAATTTATTTACCTTCAGCCAATAAACCTGATATAATAATCCACAATAAAAAAGAAGGCTTATAACAATTATTGAAGTGTGTTTTAATAGTCTTTTTTTTATTATTATTAATTGCTCTATTGTAGCAGGTGTTATTTTGCGGAAGTCCATTGTATTACAAAGGATATTGTTTTTTGCTGATTCCGCGCAGTTCATGATGACTTGTCCAACAAGCAGACAAGGTCGACACGTGTTTCGTCTCTCAGCGAGACATCTTCAGGATTTGTTGCCCGCTCGGTGACTCACCAGCGGCTGGCTTGCGTGCCTGTGGGTTTGTCTTCGTCTCTTGCCTTGAGAGACGGTAACCGTTCAGGGTTGAACCCTCCTCTGGTGGTTTCATTCGCCAGCCATCACAATGGCTGGGGCCTTGGGTCGGCGGTCCTGCCGCCTAGGCTTCTGCTCCCATCTTCTTCTCGACCCATGTTAGGAGCGTGGTCGCTCAACTAGCTGGGGATAGGTTGATGGGGTTTTCCTTCTTCTTCTTTATTGATCATCCTTCCTCCTCTTCAGGTGATGAGGGGAGGATGAGGCTTCTAGGGTAAGCACGCCTGTCCGGGGGACGGGCGTGGTATGGCGCGATGTCCGCGATTAGTGGGTGGCCTGAGGTGGCCGCCTTCTTGAACAGGGTGGTCGCCGTTCTCCTGATGTAACGATCCAGCGGCTCAACCCTCAGGTCACTCGCGATCCTGTCGTTTCTAACAAAACGAGGGGCTCCTGCGATACTCCTTAACGACAAGGACTGCTGCGCCGCCATCTTCTTGCGCGCGCCTTTGCCGGTCAGGGCGTACCACGCAGGCGCTGCGTAACAGAGCCTGGACCTCACATATTGTTTATATATGGCCGTCTTTACCCTCAGTGGAATCTTGGGCGCTGTGAGGAGGCTGGCTTGCGGCGCCTTGCACGCTTGTATTTATAGGCCAAGGGGCTTGGCCCCTCCTCTCGGTAGGCGGGGCTACCGACCATTGGGCAACTGTTTGTATAATAGGCGAATGTGTAAGATTTGTTTGTTCGTTCAGCAATGTAATATTAGGTATATTTTTATGTTTGTAGATTTCCAATTGTTCCCGAATATTCATAATATGTCCTTTTTCACAAGTATGAAGCACTTTATAAGTATGGTTGTCTACTAGGTGGTGATCTGTATCCAACAGGTGTTTAGCGAAATGAGATCGCTCCGGATGTTTATTTTTATAGGCTGCCGTATGTTCTTTGTATCTTGTTTCAAAATTTCTACCCGTTTGTCCTACGTAAACTCCGTTGCATTCTTCGCACGTTAGTTTGTAAATGCCAGATTTTTTTGTTAAATTATACTTTTCTTTTGCGTTGAATATGTGACGGATGTTGTTATCGGTTTTAAAGGCTACCTGAATATTATTTTTATGTAAAATATTAACAACTTTATCTGTGACTTTACCATAATACGTTATACTAGCTGTACATTTGAAGGGTTCAGTATTACATGAAGCGGAATATAATTGTTTCCGTATTAAGGAATTTTGTTTTTTATTAATTAATTTGTCAATCAATTTTGTAGTGTAACCATTAGAAATTGCAATGTGGTAGATTGTTTCTAATTCTTTTTTATAACTGTCTTTGTCTAATGGGATTTCGAGTAATCTATGGACGTAACATTTGAATGCAGCTAATTTGTGTTGCCAAGGATGACATGATGAAATTGGGATTGCAACATCAGTCTGAGAAGGTTTTCTATAAATTTGAAATCGATGTCTTCCTTGGATTCTTGAAATAGTTAAATCTAGAAAATTGATGCTGCCATTACTTTCGCTCTCTAGTTTAAATTTAATTTTATGGTGTAAGTTATTGATTTTATTTAAAAAACTAGCTGTGCCCGCGACTTCGTCCGCGTGGAATAGTTATTTTGCGCACCTCAGCTGTTACCCGATCTTGACAACGCGACATATCCAAATTTGATTACCATAAAAACGATTCTAGTGAGTTAACATAAAACAATAGACATATACTGTCGCGGACATTTTTTTAGATCATTTTAAGAGGAATAATTCTTTCATACATATTTTTTTGGTATCTAGAACCATTTTCGCAGTGCACGCAACGAAGCCCTCAAAGATGAATTGTCTTTAGATTTTAAATTTCCCATGTAACTTATGTAAGAATAGTGTACATTATAATTCGCAATATTATCATGCCTTGAGTTCATTAAAATGACGATAACTTTTTTTTTTATGAACCGATTTTGATGAAACAAAGTTTAGATATTATTCTGAGTTAAAACAAAGCAAATAGTGAATGTTTCAAGCAAATCGGTTCAGTACTTTTGGAAATAAACGTGAACAAACATACAGACAGACAGAAAGACAGACAAAAAATTCCAAAAAATTTTTTTGCTTTCTAATAATCTATTTAAGTGCCCCTCTATCCATTTCAGTCAAAAATACTAAATGTACAGACAAAATATTTTTACTGTCTTATTATATGTATAGATTATGCAATTCCTGATCTGAGCCTTTCCAACAGATAAGAACATCATCAACATATCTGTAGTAATATAGTAAATTTGGATCTCCGATGACATGTCTATTTTCGAAGTCGTCCATAAAGATATCAGCCATTAAGGGGCTTAATGGAGACCCCATAGTAAGTCCTTCTTTTTGTTTGTAAAATTTGTTATTAAATTTAAAGTAATTTGGATTCATACATAGGTTAGTTAATTTAAGTAAATCGTCTAGCTCAGTGGGATGTATATGTTGATTATTTAATGAGTCCTTTAATATATTCATACACTCTTTATAAGGTACATTTGTGAACAGGCTTTCAACGTCTAGTGAGAATAGTCTGGCGTTTTGGGAACCTCGAGATCTCGAATGTGTTCAATGAGTTGAAGACTATTTTTTAAGCTGTATTGTAGTTGAAAACAGGCCTTTTGTTTAATGATATGGTTCAGTTTTTTAGCTAATTTGTAACAAGGTGCATTCACGTATGAAACCACAGGTCTGATAGGAACACCATCTTTGTGGATTTTAGGTAGACCGTGTAATACTGGAGCCTGGGGGTTCATAGGTATTAAATCAGATCTATGTGGTGAATCATTTGCTAATAAATACGTAGAACTTTTTATGGCTAGTTTTAGTTCAGCTACGCATTTTTTGGTTGGATCGTAATTAAGTTGTTGAAAATCGTCTGATTTAATAATGTCGTCCACTTTGTTGTTATATGCGGTCCGATCTAAAATGACTATGGTGTTCCCTTTATCTGCTTTTGTGACCACCAGATCATTATCCGTTATTCTGTTTTTAATTGTTTTCATAATGTGGTGTTCCTTACGCTGTTGGCTGTCGATACTAGAGTCATTGGAAACTAATTGTTGAGCTACTAAACTTTTTACGATATTGTTTTGTTTGTTGCGAACTAGTGCCCAACCCAATTTCATCATGTCATCCTTGGCAACACAAATTAGCTGCATTCAAATGTTACGTCCATAGATTACTCGAAATCCCATTAGACAAAGACAGTTATAAAAAAGAATTAGAAACAATCTACCACATTGCAATTTCTAATGGTTACACTACAAAATTGATTGACAAATTAATTAATAAAAAACAAAATTCTTTAATACGGAAACAATTATACTCCGCTTCATGTAATACTGAACCCTTCAAATGTACAGCTAGTATAACGTATTATGGTAAAGTCACAGATAAAGTTGTTAATATTTTACATAAAAATAATATTCAGGTAGCCTTTAAAACCGATAACAACATCCGTCACATATTCAACGCAAAAGAAAAGTATAATTTAACAAAAAAATCTGGCATTTACAAACTAACGTGCGAAGAATGCAACGGAGTCTACGTAGGACAAACGGGTAGAAATTTTGAAACAAGATACAAAGAACATACGGCAGCCTATAAAAATAAACATCCGGAGCGATCTCATTTCGCTAAACACCTGTTGGATACAGATCACCACCTAGTAGACAACCATACTTATAAAGTGCTTCATACTTGTGAAAAAGGACATATTATGAATATTCGGGAACAATTGGAAATCTACAAACATAAAAATATACCTAATATTACATTGCTGAACGAACAAACAAATCTTACACATTCGCCTATTATACAAACAGTTGCCCAATGGTCGGTAGCCCCGCCTACCGAGAGGAGGGGCCAAGCCCCTTGGCCTATAAATACAAGCGTGCAAGGCGCCGCAAGCCAGCGGAGTGCCGCGACTGTCGCCGAGAGGTCGTGCTCGTTACCGTTGATTCCCGAAGAGCGCCTCCGACAGTTGCTTGTCCCGACGTTCGACGCCTGCGACCTGTAGGTGCATTCCCTCGAGTGGCGCAAGCTATTCGGGAGTGTGCCTGTGGGAAGTGGCCGTCGATTTCCGGGCCCCGCGATCGCGAATAAGTTTTATTCGCCTACCCGCTTTTTGCGTGCCGGCCTAAAATGCCGCCCAAAGAGCCCATGAAGACGCCGATTTCGACTCGCCGACGCACGGCGACGAGAAGATGCCACGAGGAGAGAAGTGTGGTGCCTATGCCCATTTTCTCTGCCTCCCGAAACCTTGGAAACCATGAAAACCAAGAAGACCGAAATACAAGACTACCTCCAACTGGAAAAAATGTGGGAGATCTACCCACATATCCCGCAACTTCCAGTTCGCCGACACCTTACGCCGACACAAAGAAGACTTTGGCCGACAGACCAACAAATGCTACCCTGCGACAATTGCAACTGCAAATATTGCCAGCCCGCGCGAACCCCGCGAGATATCCGATGCCTACGATATCAATGATACCAGGAGAGGGCGAGGGAGAACTGGTCAGATCTCTGGAAGCAAAACTGGGGAGGAAGTTTCCAGTTTACTTCACGAGAGAAGGGAACCACATCCACTACAACCCGACATCCGTAGAAGAATACTTCGTCATATGGGACCACCTGAACGAACATAACGCCAATATCCTAAGGCGAGAAAACCACCAGCAGGCACTACTAAGTCGCCCGCTGGAGTCCCGCTCCCCGCCGACAACGCAACCAACCGTATCGGCGGTTGCAGCCCGTGAAGCCACGCCGCAACAGACACCGACGCCGAGCATGTCGGTGAGCTCGTCTCGCAGCGCCTCGCCTGCGCGAACGCCGACACCTCTGCTGTCGGCCAACGCGTCTCGCGATGGCTCACCAGCGAGAACACCGACACCGACGCCACAATACGAAGAGTATGAAGAGCAAGACGCCTTGCAACCAAGGACGCCAACACCAGACGTAGCGGAGACGATCCTCGAGCCTTCGCCGACACCGTCACGCTGCCCGACGCCATTGCCTGCACCGACAGCCAACGAAACCGACGCCACGACAACAACAGCGACGAAGCACCCGCCGATTGTTGTCGAAGAACTGCCCGATTGGCCCCTTCATTTTAAAGAGCTCGCGGCGCGGATTGGACACCCAGTCAACGCGCAGGCATACCAGAAGGGTATCAGATTCCTCCCGAAGACAGCGGATGAATACAATACTGTCATAGATTACCTAACTGAGATCGAGGGCGAGGAGCAGCTTTCGTGGTTCAGCTACACGCCGAACAGACAAAGAAGCCTGAAGCTGGCCTTCAAAGGATTGCCAGATTCAACAACACCAGACCACCTGTGGGACGAGCTCGAACTCAAGGGTTTCACCCCTGAGTACATCAAGAGCTTTCACACCAAACACGGCCGGGAGAGGAAGATCTTCCATGTAAGGCTGACTAAGACGCCGAATATCACCAAGATATACCGCCAGGAAGAGATACTGGGGCTGCCGGGCATCGCGGTGGAGGTATGGAGGGGCAAGGGGGGCCCCGCCCAATGCCACCGCTGCCAGGGCTTCCGGCATACCTCGGTGCTCTGCCACAGACAGATAGCCTGTGTCAGATGCGGCGGACCTCACGCCGCAAGAGACTGCCCGAGGCCGCTCACCGAGCCACCAACGTGCGCCAACTGTGGTGGGCCACACACGGCCAATAACCTGGCCAGGTGTCCGGCCTACCACAAGGAGGCACGCAATAGACGTGCCGCAACGACAGCCTATACAACAAGCAAGAAGACCAGCGCCATCCAGCCTGCGACCGCTACCGCTACCGCTACCACTACGGTAGATGACAGCGAGCCATCAGCGCCACACTCGCTGATGGCAGCCGCCAATGACTCCAGGATCTCCCCTCCGCCCCGCCCTAGGGTGCAGAAGCGTAGAGGGGAAGAACCCAGGAAAAGCAAGAGAAAGCCGAAAAGAAAGAAAACCACAAGGCCAGCCTCAAGCGAGCCTAGGCAAATAGACGCCGTATACTCGACACCCCCCCCACACGGCGACACGGAGGGGAAGTCGAGTACGAACAAGCTGCCCGCACAAGACCAGTGCGACACGCCAGAGAGCGAAACAAAGAAAGCCAGTGAACACCACTGTGCATGTGCATGTGAAAGTGAAAGTGCCAGTGCCAGTGTTAGTGAAACCACAAATAAAAGTGCAGCCGAAAGTGAAAGCGACAGTGCGTGGCCGAGTGACCTACATAGACAGTGTGCGGACATTCTCAAGGCCACCATGTCGCTATTGAAAATGAAAGTAAGCCCGGAGCTTACCATTGTAAAGTGCTTGTTTGAACTCAGCAGTGTTTTCGTTAAAATACTTGCCGGAGTTCAACTGATGCCGCAGGCTTAGATAAGCCGCCCCAATGCCCCGTCCCGTTGTTACGGGCGGCGATGGCAACCACTGAAGTGGGCTACGCCCAGAACAGTTTCCCCGCCACAATAGTGGCGAGATGAACATTCCACAGCCGCAAGCCAGCGTAGTGCCTCTGCGTATATGCTGTTCGAGTTGTCTACCCACGAATCCGGAAACAACTACAGTGCGCAGAATACCCTCGACAGGAAATATTTTCCCCCACCTCGCAACCGCGGATTGGGCGCGAAGGCGCCCGAGAGGCGGAAAACGAGACCGTGGGTAGCGCGGAAAAAAAACTTTTTTCATGCCTACCAACACACAACAACACATCGCTACAAGAACTCGCTGTGGCTGCCACTAGATGGCACCACACGACAGGATGCCCAAGGAAGCGAGAAATAATCCCCCCGATAGGAGCAGGGAAAGAAGCCGAGAGGCGGAGCATGACCGGCTGCGTCTTGCTGCGAGGGGAATCGAGGGCGGCGGCGAGTCACCCGCCCGCCTGCCCCCTCCCCAGGCAAACGTGGTCATACTCAGCAACATTCAACTGAAACCGCCGACCACCGGGATGACCACCGACTCCCCCGCGAACCCCGATGAAGAGACCCGAGGCCGCGACCGAGCCCGCGCGCCCCGTGGCAGCGCCGACGCCGACCGCGCGTCCCTTGACCGCGCCGAGCGACCGCTGTCCCGCGGCAGCGATAGCGCGCCCCGCGGCAGCGCCGACGCCGATCGCCGGTCCCGTGACCGAGCGAACCTGCGCCTGTCCCGAGACGGCGATAGCGCGCCCCGCGGCTGCGCCGACGTCGATCGCGGGTCCCGAGACCGCGCTGTGAGGCCCCCGTCCCGCGACGGAGATGGCGTGTCGGCTGGCGATGCCGACGCTGCGCGTGCACCCTCAAGCACCACCACCGCCCCCGAAACAACAGTCCGAGGGAAAGTCGACCTCGCCAGAGCAACTACCAGCGAAGTCGAAAAGAATGCCCAGAAAGTGCAGAAAGCGCCATCTAGCGATCCTAGGAAAACTGCACCTAAAGATACCCCCGTGCAAAGAAAAATAACTCCACCAAGTCCGAGCACCAGGGCAAAGCATATCATAGATACCCGTAGGCCAACGTTTAAAAAAACGGACAACCCGGGCTTGATTAAAAGATCCCCAGAGGCAAAACAGCAGAGATCACCACCACCCTCTCTCCCGGGAGCACCGCACAACACGCCAGTCACCCCGGCAAGACCACCCAGCTCACGGACAGTGAATACCACAATGGCACTGTCAACATTGCAGCCCAAGGAACAAAGAAGACCATCTCGAATCGAACCGAGGAAGATCGACATCGACGTGAGCTCGGACGCGATGTCGCGAGATTCGTCAGTCGCCTCAAATGATTCCGGACCCAAAGACAAGAAAAATCGGGTCCAGAAGCTGAAGTCTCCAGCGACGCATCCTCCGCCCTTCGGAGGCACAACCGGCGCTATGCGCGGGAAAAAACGTGCTCAGGAGGACGAACCCGAGTTCAGGAAGCCGACAACCATCCCAAAAATGAGCAGCGCAACCACCCCACCGAAGCCTTCCACCTCATATGCGCAGGCTACCCTCGCAGGCGGAAAAAGTGAATCGGAAGATGAAACTACCCACCTAGCAAGAAACAAAAATGAAGCCATGGATACCGCCGAGGTACCCAATAAAACAGCTACCTCACAATCGGCGGAGAAAAAAGGCATGCCCAAATACCCGCCGATCGTAGTCGAAAGACTCGAAAGATGGCCAGCACATTTTAAAAAGCTCCAGGAGCTAAACGGCGGACCTATCAACGCGCGGCCCTATCAAAAAGGAATACGTTTCCTCCCTAAGACGGAAACCGAATATAGGGCCGTCCAAAGATACATGACAGAACTGGAGAAAACACAGAAGCTCTCCTGGTTCTGTTATAGCCTACCCGCGGACAGAACCATCAAGGTAGCGGTCCGCGGTATGTCCTACGACACCACCCCGGAGGACATCACGGAAGCGTTCACGGACCTCGGGTACGCGCCGCGATACGCGAAGCAGGTGAACGCCAGGCAGGGCAGACCCGGATGCCTGTTTTTCGTGGAGCTTAGGCAGACACCGGGGACGCTGCCCGAAATTTATAACATCAGCAGCCTTATGGGAATGCCGGGCGTTATCGTGGAGGCCTGGCGCGGGAAGAAAGGACCGGCACAATGCCATCGGTGCCAGTCCTTTAGGCACTCTTCCCAAAACTGCCATCGACCGCGTGCCTGCGTTGTTTGCGGTGAAGAACACGCCGCCAGGGATTGCCCTCGACCAAAGGACGCACCACCAACATGTGCGAATTGTGGCGGGCCGCATACGGCTAACAACACGGACTGCCCCATCTTTAAAAGGGAGGCGCGAAACCGAAAAGCCGGCTCGACAGCACGCACCTACCGAGCGACCCGCCCCGAACTGACAACAGTTGGTGAGGAAGAACCGGCAGCCGAACATTCATTAATGGCCGCTGCGAACAACCCAGGGGCACCCGCCCGCACTAACACAGCCACCACCACCAAGACTCGCCGAGGCAAAAAGAACAAAAAAGCGAAGCCGGAAGTACAGCGCTCGCTCAAAGAAGTTCCATTGCAGCCTGCCAAACAAGTGCCTCAAGCACCACTCAAAGAGGCCACAAGCTCGGCTTTAAAACCCAGGGAGCAGCAGCCGAGCACTAGTGCGAGCGTAAGCGTCGATCCACCACTCCCCTCGAAAAAGACGACGCAAGAAACAAAACTGCCCGAAGTCAAGGTGGTCGCCGCCCTCATAGGGACGAAGGCGAAGCCTGAGACCTCGGAAGCTGAAGATGAAGCCCCTAGCGACACTATAGGGATCATAATTGATGGACTGTGCAAGCTCTTCACGGAACTGAGTCGGGCGTGGCGTGCGGGCGAGAATCTCATCCCTATAGTGTTCAGCTGCCTCATGAGTACTATCACTAGGGCTTACAATGGATAAGGCGTCCCATATATTACACTGGAACGCAGATGGCCTATCCAAGGACAAGATAGCCATTCTAAAACTGATACTTGCAGAATACAGGGTTGATATCGCCCTGATAAGCGAAACACACCTGAAAACAGCAAACACGGTGAAATTCGCAGGATACCACGTCTACAGGCAGGATGAGATATCACCACGCGGTCACGCATACCGGGGGCTGGCCGTGTTGGTTAAGAGGAACATCGTCCATAATACCCTGCCTGCATACCAACTAAAGGCGTCATATGGACTGGGCATCGAGGTCGCCCTCAAGGCGATTGGACCCACGCGTGTGTTTGCATACTACCGACCACCAAAATGCTCCATCGAGGTGGCTGACGTCCACCAGCTGCTGGACTCGCCCCTCCCAACACTGATATGTGGAGACTTCAACTGTAAGCACACGTCGTGGAACTCCAATTCGATCTCCCGTGAAGGCCAGAAGTTGTATGATGACGCCGAGAGCAAGGGATATGTGGTAACGGGCCCGGATACCCCTACCCACTACCCATACAACGCCGCCGCAATGCCCGACGTGCTTGACATCACCGTGGCAAATAAACTCAATGATGTCACAACAGAGCAGCAAGTTCTAGAGGAACATGTGATCTCCGACCACCAACCCGTGCTGCTCAGACTAACGCCACCAGTCAGAGTACTGCCTCCTATAACTCGGCGAAAGCAGGACTGGGTCGCGTTCGCCGAAGCAATAGAAGCAACAACACCTAGCTTCCCAATCAACAATAGTGCGGACGTGGACAAACTCGCGGCCGCCCTAACTAATACCATCAAAGATGCCCTGGCCACAACCACCATCGAGGCTAGCAAAGATCATCGAATCCTCTCGCTGCCGCCTAGAGTGACGGCGATGATCCAAAATAAACGCAGACTCCGAAGGTTCTGGCAGAGGACGCGAAGCCCAGCAATCAGAACCGAACTGAACAACTTGGTCGTCAAAATCAGCACCGAGCTGCAGGCCCTGAAAACCGAATCATGGGAGCGCACCATCAATGAAGCCGGAGACAATTGGGATGCGATGCACAGACTTTGCAGACGCATCACAAAAAAACAGCCACCTGTCAGGCCACTTCGGGATGAGGAGGGAAGACTAAGATACCGAGCCGAGGACCGGGCTGAGCTGATGGCCGACTACCTCGAGTCGATCTTCACTCCGAACCCCCCCTCACTCCCCCACCACGAACATCTGGTAGAAAGTGGACTGGCAGAGTACTTCGCAGAGCCCATCAGCGTCGATGAAGATCCGGTGTTCTACACCCCAGGGCAGGTCATAAACACGCTGCGCCGACTGCCACCTAAGAAATCCCCAGGACATGACCTCATCAGTAACGAGGTGCTGAAGAGACTCCCGTACAGAACGATAGCAGCCATAACAAGGCTCTACAACGGAGTCCTGCGTACGGGCCACTACCCGAAAACCTGGAAGGTAGGGAAGGTAGTGATGATCCCAAAACCGGGCAAGGATACCACACACCCGGCAAGCTACCGCCCTATCACCCTACTGCCCACCATTGCAAAGGTGCTGGAGCGGCTGCTCCTTAACACCATGGCCCCACACCTGTGTCCCCGTGAAGAGCAGTACGGGTTCAGAGAGGGGCATTCAACGACCCATCAGGTGATGCGAGTCTTACACCACGCAGCAGCAGCTCTCAACAAGAAGGAGCACGTAGCGGCGGCGTTCCTAGATATGGAAAAGGCCTTTGACCGTGTTTGGCACGAAGGCCTAATATACAAGCTTGCCTCCTCAACACTACCTAGGAGAATCGTACAGGTAATAAGATCATACCTGCAGGAGCGCCGCTTCTACGTGACTGTGGACAACACAAACTCCACCCTGAGACCTATATCGGCCGGTGTACCACAGGGTGGCTGCCTATCACCTGCATGCTACTCGTGGTACACCGACGACATACCTAAAGATCGGGATGTCATGCTGGCTCTCTACGCCGATGACGCAGCCTTCCTAGCCAGCTCCATCCGACCCGACCATGCAGCCTCAAAGATCCAGAGGCAGCTAGATCAACTCCCCGAATGGCTGTGCAAGTGGCGTTTAGTGGCGAACCCCACCAAAACACAGACCATCATGATCAGCAAGACCGTCACATTACCACCACGACTCCAACTGCTGGGCCACGAGATCCCGTGGTCGCCCCGGGTGAAATACCTCGGGGTGACCATTGACCGGCAGATTACTATGACGCCGCACGTCGAGGAGAAGGTGTGCCAGACGCGTGCCACGCGGGCCATCCTCCGGCCATTAATTAGATCCAAGCTGCCACTTAAAGTGAAAGTAGCACTTTATAAACAATACATCCGCTCGCAACTGATATATGCAGCCCCAGCGTGGTACGCGTTAACTGGCAAGACTGCACGGAAGAAGCTGGCTACGCAGCAGTCTCTGGCGCTCCGAAACATCGTGGGAGCGCCACGATATGTACGGAATGACGTCATAGCGCGGGATCTGCACATCGAAACCCTGGACTATTACATAAAAAGATTAGCCACCAATCTATTCAGGGCAGCCACCAGCTCCATTCACCCACATATCCAGGACATAGCGCCCTATCATACCCGGCCACCTGATAGGTACGCGCTCCCAAGAAGCCTGTTCCTTCACTCCACGGATGAAGAAGAAAACGAAGATCAGGATTTACCATAAAGATGCAGTCGCAAGAAGCGACCAATGACGCACAACACCCAGAGGTAGCACCCGGAAACGGTCGAGCTCCTCAAGAAGTCAAGGCGGGGGCACACCAGCCACCGCCGCCCCAAGGACCCAGCCGTTGCTACGGCTGGCGGTAGCTCCCACTGAAAGGGGAAAACCTCCCCGAACAGTCACCTTCTGTGGGAACACAGAGAAGATAACCCGACGCCGCAAGCCAGCCGCTGGTGAGTCACCGAGCGGGCAACAAATCCTGAAGATATCTCGCTGAGAGACGAAACACGTGTCGACCTTGTCTGCTTGTTGAACAAGTCATCATGAACTGCGCGGAATCAGCAAAAAACAATATCCTTTGTAATATTATTAATTGTTAATTCCACGGACTCTTGGTCCATGCTCTTTTTACTTACTTAATGATTAATTACTTAGTGATCTTTACAATACAACAATTGTCTTAAAATAACTTATAGGTACTCATATAGAGTTGCGCAGCTCCTAACCTAATTATGTATACAATTATTTATGAAGTTATATAATATAGTTTAGTAAGTTAGATATACATACATACACATACACACACACACGTACAAACACTCTTATAATACACACATTACACACATACAAGCACTCAGATATCATCACACTCGCACACACATAGAATTTAAGCAGCATCTAGACCGCTGCCGCGTTGTTTTGGTCTTTGAACATCATGTGCGTGTTATAGTCAGCGAGGTCCCTATCTGTTTCCATATCACTGAGGGCGATAAAATGTCTAATGGCGTCGTCCTCCCTTTGCTCCCTATAAAAGTACGTCAAGGACTCAGTATGTCTAGATATTGCGACAACTGCATGAGGAACACTGTCATGGACCGGATTTCTGGGTTCATTCCCTCTCAATACTATTACCCTGGTGTATGTGAGTCCCTGAGCCTCATGTATCGTCAGCAGGCTGGAATTATGTCCGGTTCCATACCCTTCCGTTTGGAACGTCTTCTTATCCTCCTGTGTGAAGGTCAGGAATAATGTATGAGAATCGAAATTTCTATGCCGTGCTTCCGATGCCATGCTGCAGGTCAGAGACCTCACTGCTTTGTTGTGGGTATAGATACCTTTATAAACTTCTCTCAGGGCATACACTACGTCTATCGGGCAACGGTATGTGCAAATGATTTTTTCGGTAACTGGCGATACTGCGATCGGACTCTCATATCGCATTTCAAATAAGTCATCTCTGTCTATGAAGGGGATCTGATTTGTGTCACCCATCAAAACCAGTTGCTTTGCCTCGGTGAGTTTGGTTGCCATGACAATAGCTCCGAAATGGACCATTAGGGCCTCGTCTACTAGCAGGCGTTTGGTGTTGCTTGCACCGTTTATCAGAACCGATGCAATGGTTCTTATTTTCCCCTTCGCGACGGCGCCGAAACGACTCATTACTTTGCTTGAAAGTTCTCTTGCTGCCTCTACTGTACTAGTAAGGATGATATCTTCCTTGAGCTGAAAGTTATTGAGGAGCCATGTAGTTTTTCCACATCCCGGAACCCCAACAATCCACCTAATGTGTACTTTTTGCCAGGGATCTGATGACCAGGATCCTGTCAAAGTTTGAGATGTCTGTAATATTTTTTCCTCCAGCAGATAGCGCGTACATTTGGCGACAACCACTATCAGATCCTCGTGGGGGGCCCGGAATGTTATTGCTCCTTTCAGCAAGGATTGTTCACGGTCCACGACAATCATTCCCGTAGTGCCACTGTACGCTGCCATATGTCGCGCCTCAATACAATAGCTACCCGCCAACACAGTGCCAGTTTCGTTGTTGTAAACCACGGCCTTCGCCGTATCCAGTCGTTCACGCAGCAAAATGCTTGCTCCCATTTGGAACGCTTCCAGTATTTCTTTGCAGATAGCGTATTTGGTCTGGAGCGATGCTCGCAGTGTCTCCACGTACTCTAGATAGGCGTTGACTAACTTGTCTCCTTCATGACTTATTGGTATATATGTCGGCGGACGCACCCTTCCCTTATCAGCAAGTGTAATAGTCCTTCGTGTTAAAACTTTTCGGCTGGTGGTGACTTTGCTGGAGAAGTAAGAGGGGTACGGGATAGTAATGCAGGGCATGACTCCCCCAAGGCAGTGCAGGCTACCCTGATTACATGTTCAGTGGAAGATTGCCTTTGCAACAAGAGTCGTCTTCTATCCCTCTCTGCTTGTATTGCATCTTCGCGCCGCCTTTGAAATTCCGCTGATCCGCTCTCCGTTTGACCCTCACGTCTAGTTTGTTCTTTGTGCTTAAGTAAGTAGTCGAGGTTTTCGCCTCGACCCTCGTAGACGATCACCTCATGTTTTAGTGCGGTCTTCGCTAGGAAAATATGGTCTGACACTTCGCCTCTCTCAAGACCAACCCCCATAACATCCACGCTGATAACTCTTGGGTCTCCCTCCAGCCTCTCCAATAACTCGCCTGCTTGGATGAATGGAGACCTGTCCCCTGAATCCCAGTTTAGGAGGAGGATGGACTTATTCCTGGAACGCACCACTTTACACCTTTGTCCGGACAGCACCACTTCCGGTATGGCTTCGTAAGCCTTCTTTTTCATTGTTGCTCTAGTAGTACTGCCTTTTAACAGAACTGCTAGGCCTGGCGATATGGCTATGTATTTACCTGTTCCTGCGATGCAGAATCCTACACCCAGCCTTTCTCTGCTACTGTCCATGAACAAAGCCACAGGCTTTGTTTTAATACCTGGGGTACCCCTTTCTCCCCCCTCCAGCCAGCTCTCTTTACTGATTTCTGTCTGTGCTGTAGTTGTTGCAGCTGTTGTCTGCAGTAATTGCTGGTCAAATATTTGTCCTGGTGCTGGTGGCGTGCAATTTTTATTACGGCGAGTGGCTATTTCTGTCACCTTCTCTATAAATTGGATTTTTTGCTTTCTAGTAAGGCATGAATATTTTCCTTTGAAATGTTATTTTCGATTTGCTGCTGCAGGTCATAACGGGCACCAGCAAACCTGCGACAATTCACGATCAGATGCCACACAGATTCGACCTCCACTGGGTCACACTCGCAGCTTGGGCTATCCTTGAGCCGGAATCTATACAGGTACTTCGCAAAACCCCCATGTCCCGTAAACGCCTGCACCAGAAAAGGTGAAGGTTTCTCTCTACGGACCCACCTATAGGCCCTCTCTTGGTCTGGGAAAAACAGATTCGTAGTTCTTCCCGTTGTGGCTGTGTCATACCTGTCTTGCCATTTACGGACAGTTTTCTTCTCTGATCTTCGCTTTAACGTATGAAACAGGTATTTCACAGAAGTCTGGTATGCCTCCCCTCTCCAGTGCTGCCCCCTTTGCCAGCTCGTCGGCTCTTTCGTTTCCTGCTGTCCCGACGTGCGCTCTGAGCCAGAATAGATTTAGTTGTCCACCCTTCTCTCTGATCCTTCTTATCCTATCTAACTTAATCTTCTCTTTTCATCTTGGTATCATCGCTATTCTTATAATATTCATAAGATCCCAACTAATATTATAAATGCGAAAGTGTGTTTGTTTGTTTGTTTGTTTATTTGTTTGTTTGTTTGTTACCTCTTCACGCTTAAACTACTGGACCGATTTCAAAAATTCTTTCACCTTTGGAAAGCTACATTCTCCCCGAGTAACATAGGCTACTTTTTATCCCGGAAAATCGACAGATCCACGGGATGCGCAATAAAGGCTTCGCTCAAAAACTACTGCACAGATTTTTATGCGGTTTTCATCAATAGATAGAGTGATTCTTGAGGAGTTTTGCGGCATTTTTTTATCTCGGAAACAACGGATAGTCCCACGGGAAGTGCGATAAAATCTTCGCACCATAAACCGAACTTCCGCGTATATGTAGCCGCTGGGCAAAAGCTATGACCCTTAACCCTCTATACACCCAATCCCGAAATCCACGCGGGCGAAGCCGCGGGCAGAAAGCTAGTGAATAATAAATGTAAAAAAATGACATTATCACAATTAATCACATATAAGTTAAATATTGAAATCGATTATTTAATATATGAAAAACAATTTATTAATAATGTTTGTAATAATTATAAAGTTGACAAAATGTGTTTTCGTTGCTAATATTAAGAATGATAATGTAAAATATTCAGAATCAATATCGAAATGCTATGATAAAGTAGTAAATTTTAGTAACTTTTGCTTACTGCACCAAAATATTGCAGGTCTCTGTAATAAAATTGACATTATTGAAATAGCGTTAAACGATCTAAGTGACAAAGGCAAGGAGGTAGATGTTCTTTGTTTCAGCGAAACATTCATAAAGAAGGGCACTGAGAGTAATGTCAGGCTGAAGAATTATAAATTAGCTGCTACATTTAATAGAAGCAACTCTAGAGGTGGGACATGTATTTTGGTGAGGAAATCACTTGATACAAAGCAAGTACAAATCCCCTCAGGTATAGGCACAACATTTATATTTGAATGCTGTGGTATTGAATTGAATGGTTTGGGTACTCTCGTGTTTTGTATATATAGAATACCAGAGCAAACTAAAAGTCACATAGGAATTTTTATATATAAACTGAATAAGTTATTACATTTTCTTACAGAAAAATATAAAGGTAAAAAAATTATTATCTGTGGAGACTGGAATTTAGATATATTGAAGCCATCGGCTTATACCAAAGAACTCTCAAGTACATTGAAAGCATATAACTTTGAAATGCATATAAACATACCTACAAGGATGAGTGCTTGTCTGGATCAAATTGCAAGTAATATAAAGCAAGTACAGTCTGAAGTACTTTATTTAGGACTGTCTGATCATGAAACAGCGCAAATTATAAACATTAAACATAAAAAATGTAGGGTGTATACATCGTGGTATGAAAATAGAAGGGATTATAGTAGTGATAATATAAGGAAGTTTTGTCAAGGTATTGAGGCGTTATCGTTTTCAGATGTAATGAATTCTGATTCTACTGCCATCGCATTCAGTAAATTTTATGATATGTTTCAATTGCTATACAACTTATGTTTTCCAATAATTAATGTAAAAATAAATAACCGTCCATGCAAATTAAAATGGTTATCAAAAGGTCTAAAAAAATCTAGTAAAACAAAAAGAATGTTGTTTTTAAAATATAAATTAAGTAAAGCATATAAAAGAGAAGCAAAGTCAAAGTACAGGAAGTATAACAAAATATTCAAAACATGTATTCTTAGGGCGCAGAGATTATATAATAATAAATATATCACACATAACAAAAACAAATGCAAAGCTACTTGGAATATAATTACATCGAAAAAACCTAATAATATATTTAATACTGACATGAATAATCTAATAATAAATAATAACAAGTACACTGATCCAATTGATATATGTAATTTATATAATGAATTTCTTATTAATATGACAAATAAGCAAATGAATAATTCTATTAACAATAACTATAAACTATTAAACAAAAATCCGAATACCATTTACCTTAAACCCACAAATGAAATCGAAATATTTAACATTATTATGAAATTAAACAACAGTAAAGCTACAGGCTACGACGAAATCTGTACAAAAGTTTTAAAAGCATGTGCACATAGTATTTCCATCCTCTATCACATATTATAAATCTTAGTTTTTCTGAAGGAGTGTTCCCAGATGAGTTAAAGTTGTCAGTTATTAGACCAGTTCATAAAAAAGGGGATAAACATGATCCAAATAATTACAGACCATTAACAAAAATTTCCATTTTCTCTAAGGTTTTTGAAAATGCTATGTTGGTTAGGATGAATGATTTTGTAGATAAGCATACAATTTTGGCTGATGAACAGTGTGGATTTCGAAAAAGAAAATCCACTACTCTTGCTTGTTTTAAACTAGTGAAATGTATATCTGAAAGCATAAATCAGCGCATTCCTATTGTCTCAATTTTTATTGACATGACGAAAGCGTTTGATTTTGTTAGTCATTCAATATTGCTCAATAAGCTAGATGTTCTTGGTATCAGAGGAAAAGCAAATGACTGGATTAAAAGCTATCTAAATAACAGACTTCAGTGCACAGAGATTGAGAGAGTCGTACAAGAGACAAAAAGAATTTCAAGAAAAAATTGTTATAGGTCAGAGTTTATTTTAAACAAGACGGGAGTTCCACAAGGTAGTGTGTTAGGACCCCCATTATTCGTGCTGTATAGCAATGATTTTCCCAATGCTATTAATGATGAATGTGTAATGTTCGCTGATGACATTGCCATAAATGTCAAATGTAAAAATAAAGAGATTGCTCAAGTACAACTTAATGAAACTTTAAGTGAAGTGGTAAACTGGCTGCAAGCTAATCAACTTAATATTAATTTACAAAAAACTAAAATAATGCAGTTTCTTTCCTACCATTCAAAACAATTAAATATACAAGTAACACAAAATAATGTTTATTAGAAAGAGTTGAATGTTTTAAGTATTTGGGTATAAATATTGATGAAAACTTAAATTGGAAAAGTCATATTGATATAATTGGTACAAAAATTGACAGATTTGTATTCGCCTTAAAAAGACTCAGACAAACGGTTTCTACAGAAGCTGCAATAATGGCATACCATGGTTATGTTTCATGCATTCTTAGTTATGGAATTTTAATTTGGGGAAACTCACCTGATATAGATCGAGCATTCAAAATGCAGAAAAAATGTCTTAGGATGTTGGAAAATGCTTGGTATGGTGAAAGTTGTAAACCACTGTTTAAGAAGTTTGACATACTTACTCTGCCCTGTATTTATATAAAAAGAAGCTTGTGTCTTTGTTAAAAATAACTCGGAATACTTCCAAAAACGTATGGAAGTGAATGATAGACATACAAGGAATCAATACAGACACTTAATTTATCAGCCTCCTTGTCACACTTACTTATATAAAGTAAATGCATATAATATGTTGATTTGTATATATAATAAATTGCCTAATGATATTAAAATTATTGAAAACTGTAATCATTTGAAGAAAAAATTGACTACTTGGTTAAAAGAAAAATGTTACTATACCAACAAAGAATATTTAAATGACATATTGTAATTATTGATTTATTGATTGCCTATTTTACTAATATTATTGAAATGTTTATATACTATTTTAGGAAATTAATGATATAATTTGATTATTGACATAAATTTTTAAATGACATGAATTATTAATAGTTTTTAACACTTTAACATTATGTTTGTGATGATTATAATTTCAGTTGCATATATTAATTTGTAATAGGTTATTAGATTTTAAAATATAAATCTTTGCACGTCAGCTTGCTGACAGAATGCATTGGAAATAATGACTATATCATCTTAAATACTGTATTCTTGCAAATAAAGATATTATTATTATTATTATTGTATTTCCTCATTTTCAACTTGTGTTAATAAATCCAAGTTGGTAATATCGACTTTAATTAAGGTTCTTTCTTTTCTCTTTTTATCGTATAAAAATAAATCTGGTCATTTATTCAATACTAGCTTTCTGCCCGCGGCTTCGCCCGCGTGGATTTCGGGATTGGGTGTATAGAGGGTTAAGGGTCATAGCTTTTGCCCACGGCTACATATACGCGGAAGTCGGTTTATGGTGCGAAGATTTTATCGCGCTTCCCGTGGGACTATCCGTTTTTCCGAGATAAAAAATGCCGCAAAACTCCTCAAGAATCACTCTATCTATTGATGAAAACCGCATAAAAATCTGTGCAGTAGTTTTTGAGCGAAGCCTTTATTGCGCATCCCGTGGAATCTGTCGATTTTTCCGGGATAAAAAGTAGCCTATGTTACTCGGGGAGAATGTAGCTTTCCAAAGGTGAAAGAATTTTTGAAATCGGTCCAGTAGTTTAAGCGTGAAGAGGTAACAAACAAACAAACAAACAAACAAATAAACAAACAAACAAACAAACACACTTAGCATTTATAAATATAGTTGGGATTAAAGTATAATAAAAATAAATAAAATTTTTAATCATGTCTTTGGTTAGATCCTGTATAAGATCTAATGGTGGTCTTTATATGATCGAATACAAGGCTGCTATAATATGATATATTTTCCAGTGCAATTTTTGCATATGTTTTATTCTCTCGACCCTTAGATTTTATAAAATAAAAAATCTCCTCGGTAGCACTCATACTGAAAGAACAATATAGGGGTAACCATATCATTGAGAAACAAACAATTATCATTAATAATCCTATATTGCTAATAGATACAAATCGAATCATTAAAACGTAGTTGATAAGAGAGCCTATAATGCCAAAGATGAATCTTGGATCTTCTGGTTTGATGATAGGATAGGTATCAAACAAGCAATGATACGAGTATTGTATTGAAAGACTAAATAAGATTTGTAAGAATGGAATACGAAGTAATAAAAAAAGTGTATATAACAGCACTTAGAACAACATTCTCAGCAATTTTCTTTGATGCATATGGATTCTCGTCAAGATAGTCAATAAACTGGACGACGCCATATACTCCAACAACGATAATTGCTATAATAATAACTAAAATAAATATTATTGATATTCCTTTCCTTTTTGTTGGATGGTGTAGTTGACAGGATCGCTGGTGTGAGGATGGTGGTGAAAAAATGATTATATAGTCTTTAAATACAGCCTTTGTAGCGAGCGTGCGTCTTCGGTTAACATATGTGCAAGACTGATTTCATCTACCGTCAACTTCGATATCGAATCGCAAGCTCGCTACCTTGCAAAACTTTATTAACAAATCAAAAGGTAAGTACAATTGAACAATATAATGTAATGAGACATATGTAACTACTATCTAGTTTATGCTTATTTAATACTTATAATTAACTACACATGTTTAGGGTTCCGTATTCATATTTCTTATGTAGGAAATGATATGCTGAACGCCTGATTCGTTAGTACCTTTTAGTGGTAAATATGAGTATTTGCAAAGATTTAACTATCAGGCCTTCAGCGTATCATTACCAGATTCTTAACATGTTATCTAAATTATTTTCTTTACATACTAATTAATCATTTTGTTTTCAGGAGTGTGGCCGTCGCTAACAGATGGGTTTATAAAAATCTGTGTTAAAATAGATAATTCATAAGTTTAAAGAAATCAAATATAAAATAAAATGTGTTAACAAAAAAATATTTTATTAAAATTTTTAAAATAAAATCCAATGAATGATTAGAATTTATACTATAATAAGAACCATTATTTTATTACAATATTATCAAATAAATTTAGTTAAGGTTTAAATGGAAGTTATATATCGTTATTAAGTAAGCTGGATACACTTCGGCTGATATCCCAATCTTACAAACTGTATATCAATTCCATTGTATAGTCCTAAAATCAAGTATTCTTTAAGTGAAATGATCTGTAAGATTTTCTTTAAAGCAAAAAATTAAATGTGTATTTTACTTTTAGTCTTTATTCCGATTCGAATCCTGTATAATAGTACCTATCTTCCTTCTCCATGCCGATAAAAAAGCTTTTATTTACTTATTGAGTAGTCTGACATCAAATTCAGATGTTAACCTTGCAAACCTTCAATTCAAAGAGCAATAGATAGACTCCGTGGCCCACTTTGATCATATCTCGATAGTCTATGATTAAAGATGGCAATTTTTAACTACCTTTAAGCTAAATCTTTCGGAATGAACCTTAATATCTGGCAGAGGTGAGTGAACTTATTCCTTTGTAGCTTTTGTCGCTGAACTCATCTAGATTTGGGTTTTATGGCATTTGACGCTGCCTCTTGAACCTTTTGTTTTTATGGCCCGATACAATTTTAAATCCGCCGAGAATAGAACCCGGGACCAAAAGCTTTTAAAACAAAACTTTATACTAATGCATTAATGGCGCGATCTCCCAGGCCAGTAATATGAAAATTTTATTTAAGATTTAAAAACAAATTATCTTTTTTATTGAATGGCCTCGAGTTTTCCTTCTCCTGTTGGCATTTTATTAACCTCACTACCAATGCCTCAACCTCATTTTTTCCGTTTCAAAAAACACGTTTTCTTTAAAATAAAATGCTTTTTGTAACCTTATTCAAGATTAGCATTTGGATCTTTGCATCAGTTTAGAATAATCCTGGTTTCATCTCTCTACCTTTTCTAATATTTATATTCTAACCAAATTATTATCACATATCGCACTAATAATACAATAGTGTATCAACTCAAAATCGAACATTTTTCAGAATCAACAAAAAACTTATTACTCACCTCATGTAATAGTTGCAAATTGAATAACTGTCACTTAAGTTTTTAATTTATCCTTATTCTGTTTTTGCACTAATCGAACGACGGTCTTGATCACGCGTGAGGAATCAAATTTTGCGTGTGTTTATTGTATTATATCAAGTACGACGTTTTGAGTTGATACACTATTGTATTATTAGTGCGATATGCTATTATTTTCACTTTTTATTTGTAGATAAATGAATACTACTTACAATCCATTGTACTTTTGAGTTTTTTTTCTTTTTTAAATATGGTCAGTAATATGAATAAATTTATTTAAGGTTTAAAGACAAATTGTCTTTTATTATTGAGCAGGCTCTATTCCATCTCTGTTGACATCTTTTTGGTCTTACTGACCAATGCCTCAACTTCATTGTATACTCTTCAAGACCACGTCTTCTTTCTAATGAAATGCTCTCTAAAGTCTTCTTCAAGGCTAATGACTGGATGTATACTTCAGTTTTGGGCGGAATCCCGATCTCTTTTCTGCATATAAATATTTCGTAACCAAACCATCCCAGGTAACCACACATGGTATTATTTTCACTTTACATTTGTAGATAAGTGATAACTCATTGGCAATTAAATCGTATTTTCTCGATTTCTGGTTTTCAACTTGCGTTAATATGGCCAGTAATATGATATATATCTATATGGAAAAATATAATTAAATAATTATTTAAGATTACAAAACCTGGGATGGTTTGTTAACCAAATACTTATATACAGAAGAGATATCGGGATCCAACTCAAAACTGAGGCATACATCCAGTCATTAGCCTTGAAGAAGACTTTAGAGAGCATTTCATTCGAAAGAAGACGTGGTCTTGAAGAGGATACAATGAAGTTGAGGCATTAGTTAGTAAGATCAATGAGATGTCAACAGGGGGTGGAATCGAGCCTATTCAATAATAAAAGACAATTTGTCTTTGAACCTTAAATAAATTTATTTGGTTATGAAACATGAGAATAAAAAATATTCTTGCTAAATAAAATAATTTATTAATGGATTAAGATGTATTAAAATATAATTTCAATTTTGTGTTTCCGTTTTCACACACTCTGGAATATCACAATCCTCCGCCTTTCTTAACTCAATCTTCATATTCCATCCTGACATCATCTTAACTCTTATAATAATCATATGATGTGCTTTCAAGAGTTTTCTTGAGCAGGATAAATTAAATGTAGGATGGGATTTTGGCTGTAAATCCGATTTCTTTGGCGTAAAAATATTCTTAATACATAATTTATTGAGAAATTATTATGGGTATAAACGAAAAAACCAAAGCTGAAGAAAAAAATACAAAACCAGAAAAAACAGCCTTTGGACAACAGGAAAAAGAAGTTTCCATGCTTACCTCATTGTCACCCGACGGAATCCAACCTTCAAACTTACCAAGACTCGATATTCTCAAGTCTATTTTGGAAAGAATCGAAGCTTCATCTCAAATATGGCCAGAGGAAGCTCTCAGAGCTGCCTTAAAGCGATTTGAAAGAATGAAGAAGAAGAGGTTGGGATTTAATGCACAAATTTTATACTGAAAAATTCAAGAAAGAAATGTCTCTTCAAGAATTCCAAAAGCAGGCAGAAAGAGCTATTGTAACAAGCAATGGAAGAAAATGTCGGCGTCAGGAATTTGCGGAAGAATCTGCCAAGAGAAAAAAATCTGTCACAGATTATTGGGAAGAGAATACTTTAAGTGATTTAAAACTCTACACGAAAGTTAGAGACCAACTTCAAAAAGAGTTGGAATCTATTAGAACAAAAAGCGTGGAAGAAGTTTCAAGAACGAAAAAGCTATACTCTGAAACTCTGGATATATTGGTAATCGAGATGATTAATAGAGCTTTGGGAGAAATTACTTTCAAAAACCCAATAAATTCCTGGACTGAACTTGCACACATGTTCCAAGCAGCACAGCTTGCATATGAAGCAATTAAATCCAAGCCAAGGGAAAAAGCAAAATGGACTGAAACTATTCTTAATAAAATTGATAGGATCAATAGCTCCATTGAGATTATAACCAAAGCTAGAGACTCCAAGCAGATGCCAAAAGAGGAGCTGAGTAAAGGTAGAAGGATCATGCGAGAGTTAGGGTTAATTTTAGATCGCAGAGATGATATAATTGTTGCAATCAGTAAACTAACCGAAAAAGCTACCGTATATCAAAGAAAGCTTGATACTCACGAGAATCGAAAGGCCTTTTCTAAAATGAATAAGAAGTACGAATTGCATAGATCTCGGTTTTATCGTGATCTTAATGGGCATGAAAATATGTCAATTGATATTAAAGAGGAAGAGGTAAAAAAATTCTGGGATACTATGTGGAATTCACCAGAGTGTGATAAGAATGATTACTCCGAATATCTTAGAGAATATTTGCCAAGTCATCAGGACTCGGCTATGTATTTCCCCTCGATGGAGGAGTTCTCGGAAATTATTAGATTCTTACCAAATTGGAAAGCCGCAGGAAATGACGGTATATTCAACTTTTTTTATCAAGAAATGCACCTCACTGCATACTTGTCTTTATCATCTAGTAAAGGGTACATGTATGCTTCAGGTGAAAGTTGACGAGTGGTTTTACAAAGGAATAACTTACCTTATTCCTAAAGGTAAGCCTGAAAAAGGTAGCGACTTCAGGCCGATAACCTGCATGTCGAATTTGTATAAGCTGACCACTAAATGTGTTACTGCAGTAATGCAAACGGTGGTAGAGCAAAGAGGTTTATTATCAGAAAACCAACTCGGAACAGTAAAAATGATACAAGGAGCTAAAGAACAAGCTATGATCAACATAGCAATCAATAAAGCATCTTCTAACAATTTAAAAAGTACCTGGATTGATGTGAAGAAAGCTTTTGATTCTGTTGACCATTCATACCTTAATGAGTGCATTAAACAGCTCAACTTACCCCCTTGAATCTATCCATTCCTAACATCTACAATCAGCAAATGGAAAATTGATATCAAACTAAATAATAAGACAATCTTGGAGAAGAAAATCAACAAGGGGATCTTACAAGGCGATAGCCTTTCCCAATTGCTATTTGTACGCTGATCCGCTGAGTCGCAATTTAAACACAATCTATCCCAAGATTGCTATTAACACAGAAAACGACCAATATGTGTCTAATCATCTTCTATTTATCGATGACCTGAAGCTTTTTGCGGTAAATGATGAGATATTGAAAAAGATTAGTGACGAAATGGATAAATTCTTTCAGGTAATTGGGCTTGAGAGAAATAGAGCTAAATCTGCAACTAACAGTGAGAGCTGTAGCCAATCTGCAGTTCTTCTCAATGTGTCCGAGGGGTATAAATACCTTGGAATAACGGAAAATAGAAATAGCGAAGTCTCAAAAGAGACATGTAAAAGGATTCATGAACAAATTCTCATGAGAGTAGAAAGAATATGCAATGGTCTCAATGGTAAAAATACCATCAATGCCATAAACGAGTATGCACTGTCATTAATAAATTATTATATAGGGGCAGTACCAATGGAGCATGCAGACTACATGAGGATTTATGATGACATAAGGAAAATTCTCATAAAACAAAAATTCATCTTCAGCCAGCAAATACTGAAAGATTGTATTTACCTAGAAAGGAGCTTGGACGAGGTTTATGTAATCTTGTACATAAAAGTGAAAAGATAGAATTACAATTGTATAAAACATTATTTAATGGCCAAAATACATCACTTAGAAGATCGGCAATATTGAAAACTATGCAAGAAGAAAATTCTTCTACAGCAATAATAGAATCATATTTACGATACAGATATAGTATCGAAGGAGAGATTGATATTAATATCCTAGAGTCTGCTCAAAAAGCTTCTCTATATAACGAAATACACAATAAAACACTACATGAAAAGTTATATAGACTCAAGAAAAATGAATTAGTGGATATAGAAAAATCATCACCTTGGCTCACGAACGGTAATATTAGTGCTAAAGAGGAGGGACGCCTTTGCTACCTACAAGATAGAAACATGTTTGGTGGAGCACCAGGATTATGCCAGCATTGTAAAGAAAGACCTAAGTCAGTAGACCATCTTGCTTCGCAGTGCAATAGAATGCTTGGAATCGACTATACACGTAGACATAATGAAGTTGTAAAATGCATCCATCTTTTACTTTGTAATAAATATAACATTAAAAGAAGTAAAAAACTAAGAAATCATTCTGTTCAAGAAGTAAATGCTAATAGTGATGTAGAAATCAGAGTTGACACTACGGTAGCAACCTCAACAAAGCAACCGGTTAATAGACCTGATATAATAATTCACGATAAAAAGAGAAGACTCATAACAATTATTGAAGTGGGTATTACTAGCCAGGACCAATTGACAATTGTAGAGAATGAGAAAAAGAGGAAATATGATGTATTGGCCAATGAAATGGGGTCAATGCATAAATGCAAAACGAGAATAATTCCTTATGTTTTAACATGGGATGGAATTGTTACTGTATTCCATAAATCATATGCCAAAGAGATCGGATTAACAACCAAAATTCAATCTTACATTCAATTTATTGTTCTTAAGAAAACTCTTGAAAGTATTTCCTATGAATATAGAAGAGAAGGAATGGAGATAATACCAGGATGGAGAGAGAAGAGCGAGTTGGATAGGATGAAGAGCTTGGAAGCACCTGACGGTGAATTGAGCGTGAAACAGGTAACAATAAGTTAAAATTGTTTTTTAATAGATAACCCATTAATAAATTATTTTATTGATAAATTATTTTTTTAATACTAGTAAAAAAATTTATTTATTTATGGACTAGCAATATGTTAAATTCCAGTTTTTACTAGTAAAGATCTCTTCTATGAGCAATACATAAACTTTGAGAAGAAAGGATATTTTATTTTGGTAGCATTCGACTACAAATAAAATTTAAAGTAATTTCAAGGCTGGCTCTTCAAAATGATCCTTAATATATAGTAAAGCCAGTTGAATCTACACCTTTACAGGCATTTTTGCTAGCTAGGAATGTATACCTTTTGGCACAGCCACTGCGAAGGCTCTTTATTTATTAGGCGAACCAAATTCCACCAAGCCGGTACTCTAATCCCAGTCCAAATGTCAAATTCAAATCCATATCATTGTACCTCGGGAGTTATTACCTTTTCATGCTTATTGATTTATTATAGATAATCATGCCAACAGCTCATCTAAGATTTTAAAAGATTTGTCTTCTTGTCGAAAAGGCTCAATATTCGCTTCGGTCATTGCCTCACCGATCTATTGTGTGGTTCATTCACATTCATTTCATAAGCTTAAAAATCACACACATTTTTAAATTAAATTTCTATCTAAAGTTATCTTAGTGCCAAAAACTAAATGCTTGTCTTAACCATAGACGAAATCCTAATACCTTTTTCATATAAAATTATTTCGTAACAAAATTCATACTGGTTATCGCATTTTATAATATTCTAACTTTATATTTATAAAAAATTAACCGACACATTGAATACTAAAATTATATTTTTTTTACTTTTTCGTTAGTACCTCATGCTAATATAATCAGGTTGAAATTGGTAGGAAAATGCAGTTCTTTATATATAGGTATTATCCAAAAAATAAACTATTTATTCAAAATACTCTTTAATATCTAGGAATAGAAAGTTAAAAACAAAATAAATGCAATCTGGCTTTAGCGGATTAAATTCAATTAGGTGAATTTATAATTGAAATAAATTAAATAATAATTTAAAACATTTGAAATAAATAGAAACGGAAATAAAGATAAATTCAATATTTATTGATATATCATAACTCCTCTAAAACCTTTGCTTTATTATTATGATCTAGAATCTCTTTTTTGGCAGTTATGCTCGAAAGAGTGGTATCTAAATGATGGATGAATTCTAAGGTTTTTTTTTTTATTTTTTTTATTTATTTCGACATAACATAAGATTCCTTAATCTAAATGATGGCATCTGTAAACCTGTATGAGGTTTGTCTAGATGCAATTGCAATTGCATTGTTATTTCTACATTTCTCATTGAAAATGCTTTCGAGAGTTTTACCTCTAACTGATAAACAGTACTTTTTGTGGGAAACGTAAAATCAAAATTATTTAATGCTAAGGAAAAGTCTTGATTTACATAAAAATCCAGAGGATTCACAGGTAACAAATCATTTTCCAGCAATCTAAGCAATAACTCTAATATTTGACTCAAATAAAAGCATGACACACATCCTGGTAAGGTAGTAATTCTTGATTCTTAATGAAATATCTTAGTATGCTCATATAAAACATAAAATTTATCTTCATGTTGGTAACAACTATAATTCAAAAGTTTTCTAGCAATTATTGAGTTGTCATATGCACATTCTTTTAAGGTAAAGTATTTTCCAAGAATCGTCTGTGTTATATCATTGCTCTTAGCAATGCTCAATATAATATATCCACCAAACTCATAGCCTTGAATCAAATGAATATAACCATCTAAAACAATTTCAGAATGAATGGATAATTCCCCAAATATTTTTGGATACTCCATGGTAAACATAGACTCATAACCAGTTCCATCCACCAAATTTAATCTTTTAATTATAATAATCTTTTAATTATAATAGTTTTACTATGCTGTGCCCGACAGGGTCCTCAATTGTTACATACATAATTTTAAGTTTTTACCACCTATAAAACATTGTGGAATGCAATAAAATATTGAGTATTGAGTATAATCAAGGGAATATTTGATTCGAATATATCTTCAGCAATATTACATTTTAAGCTATTTTGTGTTACATCAATGCTTTGATCATTATTTAAGCATTCTAAGGAAGATTTTATGGTAAGAGTATTATCGCTCGCACAATAATCTGATTTTGAGTATCTATTTTTTCTGCATGAGATTTCATCTTTTCGCATTTAAACGAGCCCATATCCTCTTTTATAGAAATATCATTGCTCTGAATGTTATGTGATGATTTCAATTTATTCGTCTATTCAACATCGTAATGTTTGTTATGTCCCTTCTGATAAATAGTCATCGTTTTAAATTTATCAGCGGATTTTGTGGTGGTTATCGTAGTGTCTTGGTCAATGGCACAAATACAACTATCATGCTCTAAAGGCACTTTGGATTTATCAAATTTTTGATTATGACAAGATGCATTTGTGGATTCATATCCAAGATGTTTATTAGTTGAATTGGATGCATGAAGGTCTTTATGATTGCCAATAGTAGTATGGTAATTTTCCAAGGTTTTATCAGGAATGTTAAGATGGCCAGAGCAATTGCCAATATTTTTTTGATTTAAATCGTTACCTTCTAATATTTCGTTGCCCAAGCCGCAACTTTTCTTCTTATTCGCTTCTCTAAGCCCACTATAGATATGATTATTGGTAAAATTCTTTTGCAATTCAGGTCAGGCATAGAGACATGCTCTAAACCTTTGGTCGACACATTTGAACTATTAATATTGTTGTAATCTAGATCGGATTGTTGATCGTTAGAGAAGACAACATTATCCGACTCAGGTATTATATCCATGGTCTTATACTCAATATCATGGGTAGAGACACCTAAGTTTGAAGTTTCGATAGGAGCAGGAGTTATGCTTTCATTAATAGAATCATTAACTGATAACTTAAAATGTTCGGGAATTTTTCCAAGTTCCAGATCTAGCATACCCATTTCAGCATTATCAGAATATAAAATATTTTCATTATTTAAATATGTATTAGTTTGTTTAGAACATAAGATTCCAGCCTCATTATCCTGAAAATGGCCTGAATCCACAATATTAGCATTTAACGTATCATTTAGCTTGGAATTTTCATCTTCAGCTTAGAAATCTGGCAAATCTATGAGATCCACATAGTCGTTTGGTGTATTGTGCAATTCACAAGCATTATTATATGCTCTATGACTCTCAAACTTCGTAGATGTATCAGAATCAGCAGCTGTAATGATATTCTTTATACCCTCATTACCATCAACAAGACTTGAATATAGCATATACTCTGATTCGTCATTTTTTTCTTTATCTAAATCAAGACTTAGATTGCAAAGATCCGATTGCGTTAAACCTATACCTTGAATATCTGATTTTAGCTGTGATTCGTTCTTATTTGTATTAGATACCGGAAACGCATTTTCCGCAAAATCAGGGCTCAAATGGGAATTTGTGTCTACAAATGCTACATTATCTTCTAATATAGTAGTTTTAATCTTTTTAATATCCTTTTCTATTTTATTTTTAATTAAATTCTGATTTATTTTACTGTCAGGCTTTTATGCTTCATTTTCCGTATTTTCAGGTTGTCTTGAATCTAAATCACATGAATATCTTCTCTTATTATTATTATTTTCAAAACCAGATATAGAAGGATTCATCTTTTCCATTATCTCTGAATTATTGCATTCTTTGATATTTTCAGATTCTCTTGATTTTGGTCTAAAATCTATACTTTCTTGCAAGTTTTTACATTTATTGTCTGCCCTGATCTTATTCATTTTCTGTTCTGAACCAACTTTATCGATAAAATCGGCACCCTTTTCACAACATTTATTAGATAAACTATTGTAAACATCCTTATCTTTTGATTTCACAATTTTTTCGTTAATATCAACCCCATAAATCTGTTCATACTTTATAATTTGCATTATTTCGAAATTACAGTATTCTTTGGGGAGATGCATCTCATAAAACAGCTTTTCTTGATATACATTCCATATTCTACCCAATGCCTTTATGTTTCTTTAGTTCAAAACACCATACAAATCTCCTTTGGTATATCTTTTTTCATATTTCGGAATACCTGCTAGCTCTTCGATAATTCTTTTCTTATCATAGACATTTAATTTAATAGCCTCATCTAAAATTAAAGCAGCAAGTTCAAGTAGGCTCATTTTTAAGAAGTATCGTGACAATTCAATATATATCCAGTGAAAATGTGCACTTATCTTTTTAAAATACATCAATAATAGGATTTGCGGATCCTTATACATCTGATAATATTGTCTCCATCTTTCAATATAACTTGGATTATTTCTAAAATATGGAATATCGATGTAATAAGGGAGTATTTCTTCTTCTTTCGCTTTCTCATTCATATCTTGGCTCATCTGTATGGGTATTGAAAGAAAATAGCAAGCTAAATTATTCAAGCAAAGAGGGATTGTTATCTTTAAGAAGAATGAATTTAAATCTCGGTGTTAAATTTTGATAATGGCAAAAATGCAATACAGCAAATGAGTATTATGCAAGAACGCTGACAAAGAACAAAACTTTATAGTATCATATCTTTCGATTCGCAAGGGCTTAATTAAAAATAGTGAATTAAGATATTTCTCAATGTAAACCATAGTAGAGTTAATTTTTAATATTAAGAAAGTGATAGAGTATTTCATTTAGATAGAGATCAGTCGAATTCCAAATCTGAAGAATGATATGAAAAATGATAAAATAAAATGAATCCCTTCTAAATCAAAAATTAATAAAAAAAAATTATTCAAATCATGTGATGGGTTTGTAACTGTATTCCATAAGCCATATGCCAAAGAAATCAGATTAACAACCAATCGCAAATCTTGTATTCAATTTATCGTTCTTAATAATACTCTTGAAAGTATTTCCTATAAATATTATAGGTGTAGAGATCATGCCAGGGTGGAAAGTAAAGGCAGAGCTAGATAGGAAGGAGAGCTTGCATACATCGTCGGTTGGATTAGGTCTGAAAACAGAAACACGAACTTAAACAAAATCCTTAATACATAACTCATTAATAAACTATTTTACGATATTCAAATCATAAATTAAATATTGTAGAAAACAATTCCAGATTAAAATATGATGTATTTGTTAACTAGGTACAACAGATTTCAACTACAAGACGAGAGTAACATGTTATGCCTGATCATTCCAAAAAAATCCAGCAGCATTTCATAAACTATATTCCAAAGTGATTAAATTAATATCCGAATCCGTTTTATATTAAATTTATACTTCTTAAGAAAACTCTTGATGAAATACCATATAACTATAGGAGTATAGATGACTCAAGATAAATGAAGAAAATCGACTTGGAAAAGATGGATAAAAAGAAGAATAGGTAAAATTATTTATTAATGTGTTATAGCATTTCATTCGAAAGAAGACGTGGCTTTGAAGAATATACAATGAAGATGAGGCATTGGTTAGTAAGATCAATGAGATGTCAGCAGGGGGTGGAATCGCGCCTAATCAATAATAAAAGACAATTTGTCTTTTAACCTTAAGTAAATTTATTTCTTTAATATGTAATAGTATATTAAAATATTATTTCAATTTGGTGTTTCCGTTTTCACGCTCATTACACACTTCTGGGTATCACAATCTTCCACCTTTCCTAACTCAATCTTTTTATTCCATCCAGGCATCATCTCTTCTCCTATAATAATCATAGGATATTCCCTCGAGAGTTTTTTGAGCACAATAAATTGAATGTAGAACTGGATTTTTGTTGTTAATCCGATTTCTTTGGCTTATGATTTATGAAATACAGTTACAATTCTATCCTAATTTAGATCATAGAGAATTATTCTCGTTTTCAGTTATGCATTGACCTTATTTCATTGGCTAATACATCATATTAACTCTTCTTCTCGTTTTGTACAATATTTAATCATGAATAACTATAGCAGGCCTGTTCAAAAATTGTTAGCGTTGTGTCGATTCTTATTTCTGTTTTATAATTTTATTATTAAGAAAAACCTCACTTGATTGTCATAACTTTTATTCTTATTCCTGGCATACACTTGAAACACAGACAAGAATATAAAAGTAGAAAATATAGATTAAAAATATAATTATAGGATCAAATTCAATTTACAAAACATCTTCCCCTTTTAGTTTAAATACCTTGCAGGTTTTTTAATAATTCTACCAGATCTTGAACAACACATACTATTATTCACATCAGTATTTTCTGTAATAACATTACTATTGTCTGAAACTTTATTACTTAAGGGGTCACTCTGATTTAGACAAAAATCATTATCCTTTGACAAAATAGGATCATAAATATTATGCATGGGCGAAGAGCTTGTGTTTGATTTTCTTAATTGGGTGGTATTCCGTCTTAACTTTGTGTTACTATTATAGGGTTTTATCCAATAGGAACGAGGTTCATTTGTTGTTTTCAACACAATCGCTTTTTGCCAATTTGAATCCTTAGCAGTTTTAAACACAACTTCTTCTCCCTCTTCATAAGAATTTGCTTTTTTTCTCACATATTTATTGTACTGATTAGTGTATTTATTATGGTACATTTCTAGAATTTCCTTAACATTTTTAGGTATTTTTGACTTTAGGTTTTCCACAGAACAAGGAAGTTGAGTTCTCAGCATCCTACTTTGAAGAATTTGAGCTGGAGATATATTCAGATTACAAACAGGAGTATTATTATAACACATTAAACTATCTCGGTAGTCACAATTATCTTCCAAGCTTTTCTTGAGAATATTTTTGCTAATCCCTACAGCTTTTTCAGCCAATCCATTGCTCTTAGGATAATGTGGGGTACTAGTTTTTAATATAATATCTTTATTTTTATAAAACTTTTGGCACTCATAGGAATTGAATGGATTATTATCTGCAATCAATATTAATGGATACCCAAATCTAGTGAATATTTCTCTCAGACTAGATATAACTGATTTTGAACTTTTGTCATATAATGGAATTATTTCTAGCCAGTGTGAATAATAATCCATACAAACTAAGTAATCTTTACCATTATAATACATAATATCCACACCAACTTTTTCAAAATTAAAATTTGGAACTTTATGAGGTAACAATGGTTCTTTGTAATTATTTCTACTAAATTTTTCACAAGTGTTACATTTCTTTATAAAATTGATTATATCAGATGACATTTTTGGCCAATAGAACAAACTTCTAGCTTTTGCTATTGCTTTTGAAGGATTTATGTGACCTTTATGTAACAAACCCAGAATATATGGTATCAGTGACTTAGGTACAATTAATTTATCACCTAAAAACAACAGTCCAGCTTCAGCATAAATATTTTCTTTCACACTATAATATGGTTTACAATGTTTTGGAATTTTACCTAACTTAGGCCAACCGTTGAAATAATATTTGGATAAATTTTGTAATGTTTCATCTGTGCTTGTTTTAGTCCTAAATATATTTAATCTCTCAGGGGACATTGGTAAGTAACTAGACACCGAGTGTACCTGTTCGAACATCTCTGGATCTCTAGTTGTCTCATTTAAATGATTTCTAGATAATAAATCAGCAAAATGTAATTCTTTCCCTGGCACATATTCTAAACATAAATTATATTTTAGTAATTTTAGTCTAAGTCTTTGTAATCTAACAGACCCAATTTTATTTATTGGCTTTGACATAATAGTTATTAAAGGCTTATGATCAGTATGAACTTTAACTTTTGCTCCATATATATATTGGTGATACTTTTGTGTTGCAAAATAGACAGACAATAATTCTTTTTCTGTTTGGCTGTAATTTAATTCTGTATCATTCATTGATCTCGAAGCACAGGCAACTAACCTACCGTTTTGAAATAAACAACATCCGAGACCATGTTGGGAAGCATCACATTGAAGAGTTATGGGTTTATCAAATTCAAAAGGACACAGTGCAGGAGCTTCTACAACATGTTCTTTAATTAAGTCAAAATTTTTTTGATGTATAGGAAGCCACTCAAACACAATATCCTTCTTTAATAATTTACATAAAGGTGACATAATTTCAGCTAAGTTTGGAACATATCTTCTTATATAGTTGAATGACCCTATTATCTTTTGTAATTCCTCACGATTTTTCGGAGGTTTTAGATTAACTAATGACTTAATTCTATCAGGATCAATTTTCATTCCTTCTTCACTGAATACTTGTCCAATATATTTAACCTCTTTCTTTTTGTATTGAATTTTTTCTTTATTAAATACAGCACCTACCTCTCTTGCTCTTTGTAATATCTCCTGTACAGCTTTGTCATGTTCCAACTCCGTTTCCCCAGTTGCTAATAGGTCGTCGAACCAGATTACAACATTTTTTATATCTCCAAACTTTTCTTGAACCTGCTCCTGAAATAAATCTGGAGCATTACATATACCATAGGGTAAGACTTCATATTTATATACTCCAAAGGGTGTTGCAAAGCAACATTTCCACGAGGACTCTCTATCCAAAGGGCAATGATGAAAGCCTTCTTTTAGATCAAAAACAGTGAACCATTTCTTATTTTTTAGTTTCTCTTTAACTTCATCAATAGTTGGCATTGTTACTGGTTTTCTAACAATAAATTTATTCAAATTTTGAGGGTCTAAACACAAACGAATCTTTCCATTATATTTTTCAATTATAACTATTCTATTTATACATGCCTTTTCTGATATTTTATCTACTTTACTTATAGCTTTTCTTCCTACTAGCCTATCTAGTTCAACTCTCAGTGGTTGCATTAACTTATGTGGAATTCTTTGTGATGGACAACATATTTTACCAGCACACTCAACTGTAGGTATATTACACTCAGTATTTAAAAACTTACCTGATCCTGTGAATACATGTTTATGCTTGTTTATTAATTTCATTTCAGGACTTTCAATATTTACCATAGACACTCTTTGAACAAGATTTAGTTTAATGCAGCCTTCACTACTTAACAGCAATGACCTGGCCGTTGGTACAACCATGAAGTCTATATAAGCTTCCTTATTTTTATAACCACATTTTAAATTTACCATGCCTTTCGGAGTAATTTTAGATCCATCAAATGCTTCTAATTTTACTGATGTTGGTCTCATACACAAATTAGACTTTATCATAATTTTATTGAACACCTTTTCTGGCATTATACTTATATCCGCACCAGTATCTAATTTACAAATGTGTACACTATCTTCAATTTTTATTTTTTCCATCCAGTCTGTACTGTAGTCTTTAAATGCTGAATAACAAAATAAATTTTCACTGCTGTCTCTACTATTCTCGTGACTCACTGTGTTTTCATTTTGTATTTGTACAATATTTATTCTGCTTTTACACATGTTTGCAAAATGATTTAATTTCTTACATTTGTTGCATTGTTTAAGGTACGCTGGACATGCCCGAGCACCATGTTCGAAGCCACAACGTGTGCACTTAAACTTTCTAGTCAGCTCTTGATTAGCTCTATTTCTATAAGATCTCTCAGCAGCATCAATTTCAATTGCCTCTGTACTACTAGCATTCAATTTTTCTACTTGTATTTTGCTAATTTCACTAGCACGACAGAAATTTGCTGCCTTTTCTAATGTTAACCCATCCATTCTTAGTAGCGACTCTTGAACATTTTTATCTCTTATTCCACAGACAATTTTGTCTCTTAATAACGATTCATTTATATTCTGTTTATCTAACTCGAAGTTACATGCTTTTAACATTGCTCTGCATTCACCTAAAAATGTTTCAAAAGGCTCGCCTTCTTTTTGATTTCTATTATTGAATATAAATCTATCAAACACCACATTTTTCCTAGGAAATGCATAAGCATCTATCGCTTTCAGGACCGACTCATAATCGGTTTTCTGTTTCTCAGATATTGGTAAATTTATTAAAATTTTTGTCGCTTCTGGTCCCATCAAATTGCGTAACAAAGAAAGTTTTATTTTATCATCACTTTCTACATTATTCGTTGCAACTAGATAATCCTCAAATAGAACTTTCCACAATGGCCACTCTTGAGCTGCTGTATTGGAATGAAGATTAATATTTGGTGGAAGTTTTACCGATTGCACCGGCGTCATTTTGAGAACTATTATTATTATTATTTTTATATACTAATTTGAAACGTTAATACTTAGCTTCTTATTTGACTTTCTTTCGACTGCGCCATGTTTTATAATTTTATTATTAAGAAAAACCTCACTTGATTGTCATAACTTTTATTCTTATTCCTGGCATACACTTGAAACACAGACAAGAATATAAAAGTAGAAAATATAGATTAAAAAATTATTAATTAGGATCAAATTCAATTTACAAAACAATTTCCACATTACTATTGGCATTTACTTTTCTGATTAGATAACGACACCTCACAAAATTTATTTAATTTTTAAAGACAAATTATATTGAAACCATTCAGAAGACTCTGGTATCATCTACCGATCTCGTTAAGCTTACTGGTTATTACATCAACTTTGGTTTGGACATCATCCTCTTCAAGAGCACACCTTTTTTCGAATGAAATTCTCAATAAAGTTTTCTTAAACTTAAATATGAATGTATGATCCAGTCTTAATCTGAATTTCAACTTCTTTTTTGTGTTCCTTGCTATTATTTCGTAGCAAACCCTCAAATTTTGAATAAAAATCTTTATCGGCAAAATTTTCTTGAAATTGTTTATTTATTTGGCTGTTAAATTATGATATAATAGAGAATACAATACCAAACAACTAAACTATCTAATAGTGTACAGTGTCAATTTATAAAATTTCCAAGCTTCACTATAATAACAAAAACTTATATAAAGCTTAATGCATTGATATGAATCTCTTCTATTTCTATTTTAGAAATTAACTTGATTATGCTTTGCTGCTTTTTGAAATATGTACAACTTTTTCTATAGCATATTTATAGAATTGTATTCTTTGTTTTTTATTTTAAAAATTTTAAAATTATAGCACAAAAGAATAATGGCTATAGCAAAAACATTAAAGGAGAAAAGATTGACAATTTATTGTGATTTTTGCTTCAAAGACATCACTTTGGAGGCATATTTCCGTTGTGAAAATTGCAAGTTTGATACATGTCCAGAATGTTTCTTCTCAAATATTGAAACCAAAGACCATAAATCCACACATTGGTTTAGAATCGTCTCAAACTTAGTAAAACACTAGATAATGGTAATTGGACCCTTATGGAAGAGCTTCTACTATTAGATGGCACAATAAGTTTGGATTTGAAAATTTCGATGATATTTCTAAAATTTTATTCCCAAAGTCTATTCATGAAGTGAGAGAACATTTTACCAGTTGATTGATGTTAAAAGTCCTACAAAAGGCGAAACACCTAATCAAAAGGTTGCTAAAAGTAACCCCAATGATTAATTTATTCTAAGTTACATGTCAAAGAGGCGAGAATTTGATTCTGAATTTTTAATGAATATGAACTTTATAGAAACTTTGGAATTTAAAGAAGATGATACCAATCAAGAGTGAGAATTTTTTCAGAATATGCTTTATAATTATAAGAATATCCTTAAAAGACGTAAAATTTGGAAAAAAATTATAATAATAAAAAGCCTCATTTAATCCTTAGTAAAATACAATTTTTCGCATGATATTCGATTCAACAATAAAAAAAAATTTAAAAAATTACACTACAATTAAAATTTAGATCACAATTCGTCATTAAAATTTGTCACATGTATATAATAATAAAGTCATATTTACATTTAATTACAATAAATTAATTCCCTATTCCTATTGCATGCAAATATATTATTACATTATAATTAAATTTGAATTTGATTAGGATCATTAGATTGACATTATGCATATTATAATATTATTAAATTTCATTCATATTATCTAACTTTTATTACTAAGGACCTCTCTACAGAGTAAAGGCCTCCTCCATTTTTCTCCACATGCTTCTATCATTTGCCTTTTCCTTCCAGTTATTTCCCGCTATTTCAGTCACTTCGTCAAGCCATCTTTCCACTGGTCTACCTCTGCTCCTCTTGCCTAATGGGCCTTTCCACATAGTTATACGCTTTGCCCATCTCTCGTCGTTCATTCGTACAACATGTCCGGCCCATTTCCACTTTAGTTTTTTGCAGTGTTGTAGAGCATCTATGACTTGTGTTGTATTCCGTATATCACTATTCTTCCTTTTGTGTTTCAGTTTTAGCTTGAGAGTGCTTCTTTCCATAGCTCTTTGAGTTGTTAATATCTTATTTCTAGTATATTTATTGAATATCCATGTTTGTGATCCGTAAGATAGAGATGGTAAAATACAAGAGTCAAGAACTTTTTTCTTTAGTCTCACTGGGGCGTTTGATTTAAGGATTTCCTTAAGACTCCAAAACTTATTCCATGCCGTATTAACCCGTCTGTTTATCTCATCATAGTGTCTGGATTTATTGAAAGATATTTGCTTGCCTAAGTATACATACCCTTGGACATATTCCAGCGGAGTATTTCTAACGTTTATGGGGATCCTTTTATTGTTTGTCATAATTTTTGTTTTAGTTGTATTTAATTGCAAGCCAATTTCATAGCTAACGGCATGTATTTCATTTACCATAGTCTCTAACTGAGATGCACTTTCCGCAAAAAGTACTATATCATCAGCAAACCTCAGATTGCTAAGAAATTTTGCCGTTTATGAGTATGCCTGTCTTTTCCATTGTAGGGTCTTCATGATGTTTTGTAGTACGCTTATAAAGATTCTAGGTGACAAAGGGTCTACCTGTCGAACGCCTCTATGTATATCTATTTCGGCCCCTGACTTGTCTAGCATTACTTGACTCTTACTATTTCTGTATATATCTTGTATAAGTTCTATGGTTTCTATCGGTACAGCGCATTCTTGTAGAGTTTTCCATATACTGGCGTGAGATATGGAATCAAACGCTTTGGCGTAATCTATAAACGCTAGGTAGAGCGGGCGATTCATTTCTTCGTACTTCTCTATTACTAGTTCCAGAGAGTGAATGTGGTCTACAGTTGAATAACTGCTTCTGAAGCCTGCTTGTTCCACTGGTTGGTGTTTTTCTGTGTATTTCGCTAGGCGCTCTTCCAGGCAAGAGGCAAATAGCTTATATAGACTTGGTTGTAAGCTAATCGGCCGGTAATTACTAATATCTGCAGGATTACCTTTTTTATATAGAAGAACTATGTCTGACTTCGCCCATTCGCCCGGGATTTTTTTTTCGTCCAGTATTTTATTAAATAGAGTGGCCAAAAGTGGTGTCAGGATAGGTTCTACAGTTATAATTGCTTCGTTCGGTATATCATCAGGACCGCTGCTTTTTCCTCTCTTTAAAGATTTGATTTTTACAGAGATTTCATTATATGTAAATATTTGTAAGATGTCACTATTTCCGTTTCGTGGTAGAGCCTCTACTCGTGGCGATGTTTTGATTGAGTATAGGTCTTTATAAAATTCAGTGGCTGCGTTTATTATACCTGATCTAGAAAACGTTTTCTTATTATTTACAGAGTTCTCATGTAAGCATGGAATCCATGTTTTGGATGTTCTCAATTCGTTAAGACCTTTTTTCATACTTCCCGACTCACTTATATGTGTTTCAATAATTGACAGTCTATGCTCCTGATATTCCTTTTTAATAATTTTATGGATGTTTTTATATAAATATGATTTTTCTTTCTTTTCTTCTATTGTTAGATTTTTTTATTTGTTAATTCGTGTCTTCTGTTTATGAGCATTTTTGTGTTATCTGAGATAATGTGTTGTATGTTTTGTTTCTTGTTGCTAGATGTCGCTTTGAAACTCTCTTCGAAAGCTTTCATTTTCTTATAAAACGTCTACATTGTCGTCATTCTTTAGTTTTGTGTTTGACGTGTACAATGTTAGAGCTTCTTTGAATTGTTGCTGCTCGTCCATGGTGCTCAGTGTGCAGTCTTTATTTTTACAATTGGCTCTAGATTTAATATTGTCAGTCAGTAAGAGAGTGCTTCTCACCAGTCTGTGGTCGCTTGGGGAGGATAGTTGTTGTAGAACTTCTATGTTGGTAATTTCTTCTTTCATGTTTGATAAAATATAGTCTATCTGGCTTTTATTGTTTTTAGGCGAGCGCCATGTCCACAAGTTCTTAAGATTTTTGTGAAATAGACTGTTTATTACAAATAAGTTATTTTCCCAACAAACTGAAGTAGAGTCTCGCCTCTCTTATCTCTTTTCCCGAAGCATGAGGGCCCAAGTATCCTGTCCTCGCCTTTCAACTTGCATCCAACTCTGGCATTGAAGTCGCCCATTATAATAAGTTTGTTACTACATTGTTTAAGACATTTCTGTATTTGGCCATAGAAGTTCCTTATTTCTATATCTATTGTGTCGATGGTGGGGGCATATACTTGTAATAGATAAGTTTGTCTTTTTCAGTTTCAGTTGTAATATACAGATTCTTTCAGAGATTGCAGTAAAACTTTCTATATGTTTTTTAAGGTTTTTTTTAATAAGAAATCCTACCCCGTATTGGCCTTTTGTCTCGCCGAAGTAACAGAAAATGTGGTCTTCATCCTCTTCTATATTATACCCTGTGCGTCTTATCTCTGACAAACCAATTATATCGTATTTAATAGATGATATTGCATGCTTTAATTCTACTAGTCTTTCATGTGATAATAGTGATCGAGCATTATATGTGCATATATATAATGGGTGGAGTGGAGGGTTTTGGTCTTTAACCCCCGCGGTGACCGGCCGTATTGGGGGCGAGCGTAGAGAGGTCGCTTTATATCAATATTTTTTCATGACCGTCGGATGATGGGGAGTGGAAGGCTGAGTTGATATGCTTATAGTCGGCGCCGATAGAGTGCTCGCAGGTGTTTTTGTATTTTTATTTTGAGTTTTCATCATGAATTGGTCGATATTCGAGTTTTGTTTCTTGTGATGTGGTTTTTTCGCATTATTGTTATTAGTTGGTCCAGGCTTATTATAATGAGTTTCCGGTGACTCTGATAATTGTCTTTTACTACTATTTCGATTTTTGTTATTATATTGTTTCTGTGTGGTTTCTGGAATTATTACTAGTTTATTATAATTAATAAAAGCTTTCCGACCCTTATTTCTTTCTTCCAGTAGTTGTGCACTCAATTTTTTGCGTTCTTCCAATACTTCAGGCGAGAAATCTTCCTTTATGTAGTAAGGTGTTTCGTTTAATTCTCTTTTGTTTTTTAGGAGTTTTATTTTTATTCCTATCGTGTTGAAAGACACAACGATAGGTCTTATTTTCCCGCCTTCTTGTCTTTTCCCCAATCGTCTCACTTCTTCTATATTTTCTTTGTTGCAGTTTATTTTCATTTTTTGGCAAATGATGTTTAATATTGTGTTTTCCAGATCAAAGACTTCTCTCGTTTTCTTCTATTCCAAAAAATACTAAGTTTTTCTTTCTTGTTATTCTTTCAAGTTGTTGTATTTGTCGGCTTTGTTTTGCTATGACTTTTTCAAGTTCGTTATATCTAGATTCTATGTGTGCAAATTTGGTATTTATATTATTATTTATTGATTGTGTTATACTTTGTTTCATGTCTTGTATCTCTGTTCTTTGGTCATCAAATTTGTCTTGCAATTTTCTAATCATTTCGGTAAGTTCTTCCATTTTCCTTCAATATAGTATCTATAACAGTATTTAGTTCTATTTAATTAGCTTGGCGTATTTAATAGGTTTTGGTAAAAAGTGCCCTCTATTGGTGAGTAGTGGAATCACGCTAGTATTAAGGATATTTAATAGTTTTCCGTGTTTAGCTACTTCCCGCTAGATGGCGCTACCTGTCGTATTTAATTACGACAGTTAGATACTTGCATGACATTGCGTGATATGCACAAATTTGATGGTAGATTTGAGGTTAGTTTTTATTTTTATTTCCAAATATAAACACTATTTCACCATATATTGAATATTGTACTCATATTTAGCAGTTCTGGTGGATGTGACGGCGCCGTATTGTCTTTTCTGTACTGAATGAGTCGTTTTTCTTTCACTATTAGCCGTTAGGATTTTAATCAGTTTAACACTTTTATTTCACTGTTTTTATTTGTGTCTAATATAGTCACAGCAGCTTCTCACTTTAGTTCTTTGATTTGATAACTTTTTAACGCTTTTAATCACTATTTATTATTTTTGATTTTAAAAATATCACGGAACCAATGTTTACGGTGCACAGTGGCGACCTCTCTCCTAAAAATTTATATTTGATCGAAATTTAATAAAGATTAAAGAATTAAAAGAAAGGGAATCTGTCGCATTCAATGATGTTATTTATAAATATAGATGGCTTGCACAATTTCTGTCAAAAAATTATTTTAATTTGTTTATTTCAGGTTTAGCAAAAGAGAAAGAATTAAAGAATATGCTATCTGCTATCTGCTATTCCACAACTCTCGGCCATTGATGAATCAAAATTAAAGGATATGTCAAAGTTATTAAACAAAAAAGAAATAGATCTATGCACACCACTAAAGTTGGATCAAAATGCTTATATTAAATTAAAAAAGATGGCTTTGGATTTTACATATTGAAAAGGCCCATAAAACATCATTTATTTGATCTTTTTTCACCGGGTGAAACAAAAAAGGTTGAAATTATATACAAACGGTTTTTAGATCAAAAAATCGTTATAGAAGAATAAAACATAAATAATTTTAGTAGGCCTGTAGTGATATAACCAAGTAATTCAAATTGGCCTTTTTTTTGAAATGGAAAATTAGGTTAGTGGTAATAATTTTAAGATTAATGGTTTAAATTAAGATTGGAATTGCACAAATTATGGCATGATATAATTTCGTATTTCTTGGTATCGAAGTGGTGCTATAATGATAGATAATTTCACAATTAAAGATCTTGATTAAAATTTCTTTTAACTTTAAATAGAAATTTAAATTAATTGAACCAAAATCCAATCCTACATTCAATTTATTGTCCTCAGGAAAACTCTTAAAAGCATATCCTGTTATTATAGAAGAGAAGGAGCAGAGATGATACCTGGTTGGAATAAGAAGATCGAGTTAGGAGAGATAGAAGATTGTGATATCCCAAAGTGTGTAAAAACGGAAACACAAAATTGAAATAATATTTTAATATATATATCATAACCCATTAATAAATTATTTTCTTGGTGAATTAATTGATAATAAATTTATCGTATAAGGTATGTTACATACTGCAATGATTGATCTCAGTTGTGAAGTAAGACTTAATTAAAGTGAAGATCTTTAGCTTAAGTTTGATAATCTTTAAATTATTAGTGTTATTTAAGACTTAAGAATTTGGCTTTGAGTGTAATAGTTCAACAAAAAAACTTTTATTTATAGTCCAATGCGACATGAAATTCCGGTATTGTTCTTCTAAAGTTCTCTTCTATGGAGAATAGACGAACTCAATAGTACATCCGATCATGTCTTGATAGGCTTAGATTGCGAATGGCAAGTTTCAACCCGCTCAAATCCTGATACTTCACAATATACTTCATGGGAGGAGGATGTAATTGGTCTCAATATTTTAGTTACATCTTGTTTAGTCTATTTATCTGGGATTTTAATGACAGTTGAAGTTTTTCATGGAACACTTTACTTATAAAGTAACTTATACGTAAGTAGTAAGTAGTATACTTTCAAGAGTTTTTTTAAGAACAATAAATTGAATGTAAGATTGAATTTTGGTTGTTAATCCGATCTCTTTGGCGTATGCTTTGTGGAATACAGTTACAATTACATCCCATTTTAAAACAAAAGAAATTATTCTCGTTTTGGATTTGTACGTTGGCCGATACATCGTATTTCCTCTTTTTCTCATTCTCTACAATTGTTAATTGGTCCTAACTAGCAATGCCCTCTTCAATAATTGTTATAAGTCTTCTTTTTTTTATCGTGACTTATTATATCAGGTCTATTGGCCGATTGCTTTATTGAGGTTGCTACAGTAGTATCAATCCTGATTTCTATATCACAATTAGCACTTACTTCTTGTACAGAATGATTTCTTAGTTTTTTACTTCTTTTAATGTTATATTATTGTTCGTGAGCCAAGTTGAAGGGTTTTCTATATCCAGTAATTCGTTTTTCTAGAATCTATATAACTTTTCACGTCTTGTTTTATTGTGTATTTCGTTATATAGAGAAACTTTTGAGCATATTCTAAGATATTAATATCAATCTCTCCTTCGATACTATATCTGTATCGTAAATATGATTATAATATTTCTGTAGAAGAATTTTAGACAAATTATAAAAAGGATACTTGATTGTTATCTTTGCTATAATAAATAATACGGAATATGCCAAGATTTAAGTATAAACCAGAAAAATTTATTTAAAATTTAGAGTCTAGCCCCGTGATGCACCGATACGGACTCTAGATTTAAAATTTATGAACCCGGGCTTGATTCCTGGTTAGGTTCAAATTTGGGTCGGCCTATAAAAATAAAGCATCTCCAGAGGCTACGCTAACTGCCATAGAAATCCGGTTGTATGGATTGGATGACGATATCTATGAAAAATTGGTTTCAAACATCTATAAATAAATTTATTTAAGGTTTAAAGACAAATTCTCTTTTATTATTGAGTAGGCTCGGTACCACCCCCTGTTGACATCTCATTGATCTTACTAACCAATGCCTCAATTTCATTGTGACCATCATCCTCTTCAAGACCACGTCTTCTTTCGAATGAAATGCTCTCTAAAGTCTTCTTCAAGACTAATGACTGGATGTATGCTTCAGTTTTGAACCAGTCCCGATCACTATCCCAACTAATATTATAAATGCGAAAGTGTGTTTGTTTGTTTGTTTGTTTATTTGTTTGTTTGTTTGTTTGTTTGTTACCTCTTCACGCTTAAACTACTGGACCGATTTCAAAAATTCTTTCACCTTTGGAAAGCTACATTCTCCCCGAGTAACATAGGCTACTTTTTATCCGGAAAAATCGACAGATCCCACGGGATGCGCAATAAAGGCTTCGCTCAAAAACTACTGCACAGATTTTTATGCGTTTTCATCAATAGATAGAGTGATTCTTGAGGAGTTTTGCGGCATTTTTTATCTCGGAAAAACGGATAGTCCCACGGGAAGCGCGATAAAATCTTCGCACCATAAACCGACTTCCGCGTATATGTAGCCGTGGGCAAAAGCTATGACCCTTAACCCTCTATACACCCAATCCCGAAATCCACGCGGGCGAAGCCGCGGGCAGAAAGCTAGTTCTATATAAAAGTATTTCCTAACCAAACCATACCAGGTAATCACATATGGTATTATTTTCACTTTACATTTATAGATAACTGACAACTCATAAGCTATTAAATCGTATTTCTTGTTTTCAACTTGTGCTAATAAATCCAAGTTTGTAATGCCGACCTCAATTAAGGTTATTTCCCTTCTCTTTTTATCGTATATAAAAAAATCTGGCCAGTTATGTTGTAGTTTAATGCCTGTTTTAATTCGAGTATCAACTCTTATTCCCATATTTTCATCTTGGACTGAGTGTGTTTTCAGTTTCTTGGAATTTCTTAATCCAAATTTTATTGCGTAGAGTCAAGTGTATAGGTACATCTTAGAACTTCATTATGTCTTCTTGTGTAGTCATGTCCTACCATTCTGTCACACTTTGTAGCTAAGTGATCCACTGTTTTGTTTGCTGCTCTACAATGGGGCCATTTTCCTTTTTCACCAAAGAAAATATTTCTATCTTAAAGGAAGCAATAAGCTCCATCATCTCTTGGCTTCATGTTTCCTTTAGTTAGCCATACAGCAGAATCATTTACATCTGCTAATTCATGATCACACACTCTAAATAATCTTTCGTGGCATTCTTTTTCTTTAATGTCGATTATTAGAGATTTTATTTGTGCTTCACATAAACTCTTAGAATTCAATAATTCTTTTGTTAACTTATATTTTGCTATTAAGTAGCTATTTATAAGTGCTAGATGGGTTGAGTTATCTTTCTCAACTTTTAAGATTGCTGCTCGTCTCAATGATCCATTCTTCGATCTTTCAAAACTTTTATTGAGTTCCAGAAGCATATGCTCGCTTCTGTGCTCAATATTGCATAAACCTCTACTTAGCTGTGCTCTAGGCAAGTAAAGCCTTTCTTTGTTGGCAGGCTGTAAGTGAACTTTATAGTCCATAAGGACTTTCCGGATATCATCATCAATTTTGGAAAAAGCACATGGCTCGAGATTCAATATACCTATATGGTAGTTTATTACTGATATAACATGCTCATTTATCCCCTTGAATAAATTTCTAGAGTTTAAATTTGTTTCACATAGTCTTTTGGTTCTTTTCATAATTTCATTTCTTACTTTTATAAATGTTTCTTCAGATATGCTACTACATGCTCTCTCGGTTATACCCAGGTATTTATAGCTCTGTATACCTTCTAATAAGGTTGTGTGCTCAGCACAAGCTTCAGTGTTAGTTGCAGACTTGTCCTTGTTCATTTCAAGTCCAATTGTTCTGAAAAAGTTTTTAGTCTCTTCCATTAACAATGTAAGCACTTCATCACTTTCAGCTATAAGCTTCTGATCATCAACGAAGAGCAAGTGATTGGTGGTATACATCCCGGATTCAGTGGGAAAAGATACTTTCTTATGGATTCCATTGAGTTTTCTGCTCAACGGATCCATGCACAAAACAAATAAAAGAGGTGAGAGGCTGTCCCCCTGTAAGATACCTCTTTCGACTGATTTGAGCAATAGCTCCTCATTTCCAGACCGTATGCTCAATTTCCTCTTGGATATAATGTCTTTAAGAAAATTCAATATCCATGCAGGAAAACTGTATTTTTCTAAACATTTAATTAAGTAGATATGATCTACAGAATTGAATGCTTTCTTAACATCAATCCAAGCAGTTTTGAGATTGTTTCCATGTGCTTTATTGATTGCAACATTCAGAAGAGCTTGTTCTTTTGCTCCCTGCACCATCCTAATTGTTCCCAATTGGTTCTGTGCTATAAGATCTCTATTCTCAACAATTACTTGCATAATCTTAGTTACGCATTTCGTTGTGAGTTTATAAAGATTAGACATGCAGGTTATAGGCCTGAAGTCTGAACTTTTCCTTTATTAGGAATGCCCTTAGGAATCAAATAAGTGATTCCTTTATAAAACCAATCCTTTTCATTTTGGTTTTCTAGGCAGATCTTTCTAATCACAGAATAAATATGCTGGTGTAATGATTCAAGCTTCTTAATAAAGAAGTTGAATATTCCATCACATCCAGCTGCTTTCCAATTGGGTAACATTGCTATTAAATCCTTGAACTCTTCATAGCTAAGGAAAACATTAAGAAGATATTCTCCTGAGAGGTGCTCTACAAGATACTCTCCTAGATCCACCTCACTGCTTTCATTTTCTCTCTTGGTTCACATTGTTTCCCAAAAAGATTTTATTTCAGCAGTTTGTACTTGACACTCCACAACTTCTCCATTTTCCAAATTTCTGTAGAATTGTCTTCTATACAATTCAAAGGAGACGTTTTCTTGTGAGAAAGTTTTTCTCTTTAGATGCATTTCGATTTTCTTTGTGTAAACCGAAATTTTTTCATTGCATCTCGAAATAGCTTCCTTGGCCTCAACTGAGTTTCCCATTCTAAGTTTTTCTTGGCTCATAAAAGCCAATACTTTACTCTTGTCTGTTTTGTCAATCTTTTCGAGTTTAACAACTCTTTCAAGAAGTTTGATTAAAGTTTTTAAACCTTCAATCTTCTTCTCGATATTAGCTCTCCATTCTGAACGCTGAGCAGTTCTTCGGACAGGTTGCTGATATGCAACCTGTGCAGCCTGAATTACCTTTATAACTTCCGTCATATTTGATGGGGGTTTGGTATGCACATATTCACTTACTGCCTTGGGAACTGCTTCCAACACTAAGTGATTTATTTTTTCACTGGGAACTTTCTTTGTTCTTTCCACCTCATCTTTTTTTTTTTAATTTATTTACATAACAGATAAATAGACAATAAAAATTCGATTGCACAGCAAACGAAAACCAAAAGGTTTATCTGTCGCTGTAAGACGCACGCTATAGGTAATTAACATTATTAGACTTACATTATATTGTATTAACTAAATTAATCATGCATCACATTCACTCAGCAAAAAAATATCATGCATGATTCGTTTACATTTATTAGGATCGTTACAGATCGAATCGTAATTGACCACTGACAGCTCGTTCAAGAACTTTGGTAACAAATATTCCCAAGTGCGCTTCCCGTATATGTTATTACACTTTGGTAGTAGAAATCTAGGAACATTATCCAATGATCTCAATCTGTCATTTCTCTCGTACTTTGACAAACAATCTATTTTATTTATGTATTCATCTATTATAGATATTTTAAATCTTTGAAAAATGTTCAATATTCTGCAATATGTAAATATGTTAACATTTTCTATTTTACATTTTTTTCTTACAGAATTAGGTACTATAGTTTTGAGTAGTCTATGTTGTAGTTTAAAAATTTTGTCAATGTATGTTTTATAGGTTCTACCATAACTACTGAGTCCATAGTCTATAATGGATTGTGCTAAGGACAAATAAAGTGTTCGCAGAATTGTATATGGTAATTTGAATTTCAGTAATGATAATTTTGAAAAGATTGATCTAAGTTTATTACAAATATTGTCTATATGTGGGCCCCAGTTAAAATTACTGTCTATACCCAAATAAGTATGTTCTTTGACTAAATCTAGCTTTTCACAATTACAGTTAGACTTATTTAAATGTAAACAGTTATGGTCATGTGCAATAATACAAGGTTGATAAACAGATTTTAAGTGTACATTATGAATATACATAAGTTTAGTTTTGGAGTAGTTAAGAACTAGTCCCAGATCGTGAGCCCACTTGCATAATAGATCGAAATTATTTTGCAATTGTTTTTCAGCCTTTTTTATGTCTCTATCAGCAGCCACCAGACAAGTATCATTCGCGTATTGGTATACAGAACACTCCCGAAATATGTTACACATGTCGTTCACAAATAATAAATACTCAATAGGCCCGATTATGGATCCTTGAGCGGTGCCTTGCTCAGTAGGAACCTTATCACTAAGTGAATTGTTTGCTTTAACCACTGTAAAACGATTGGTGTGATAATTTTTAAAATGGTCCAAGGCAGGGCCTTGAATCCCGCTACGCCGAAGTTTACTAAAAAGTGTATTATAATTTAAAACGTCGAAAGCTTTTGTAAAATCAATAAATATAGCAAGTACATGCAGCCTATTATTCATACACTTATACACTTCATCAGTGAACGTATTCAACAGTTTTGATGTATTTTTCTTTTTTTGATATGCATACTGTCTTTCATTAATAATATTATTCTTTGTGAGAAACTGGCTGACTTCACGGCCAATGTATTTTTCGATTATTTTATCTGTACATGATAAAATGGTGATTGGTCTATAGTTGTTAACCTCACTGAAACTTCCTTTTTTATGAATTGGTCTTATAATGCCTATTTTTAACTTATCTGGATATGTGGAAGTAGTTATGCAAGTATTAATTAAATGTGTTATTAAGGGAGTAATTTCTGTGCAGATATACTTTATGTCTGAAGCTCGGATGCTGTCTATACCTGGGCTTTTCTTATCATTTAGATGCTTAATAACAGAGAAAATTACCTCTTCCTTCGCTTTTGACAATCTTAGCGACATACTTGGATTATTGCAATACATATTTTCGTCGATTAATGAGTTATGAGTCAATACGTATTTTTTTAACATTGTTGTGAAATCCACTGGCAAATTTATTTACAATTTCAAGTACATTATATTTTTTGAACGACTTTAGTATGATTTCATCAACAGATCTTGTTATTTTTCCACATAATCTATTAATAATTTCCCACATTTTCTTTGAATTTTTAAAATTATTACATATATCGTCTTTTATTCTATTATTTTTCAATGTTTTTATATAAGTATTGGTTTTATTTCTGTAGATATTATATATTAATCTTTTTTTTAGCGTTACTTTGATCTTTATGCCATATTTTAAATAACTCATCTCTTTTTTTACACATCGACTTAACTTTATTATTAACCCATATACATGATTTTCTTTTCCCTACGTAGATCTCGGATATATATTTGCATTTTTCATATATTTGGCTAAATTGATTTATAATAAAATTAAGTATAACCCCTAATTTATTATAAATTTTATTTATAATAAAATTAGGGGTATCGTAGATTAGGCCTTGGTTCCAGTCAGCAGCACGTAATTCCGTACGCAGCAATTTATAGTTCATTTTAGATTTCGTTACCTTTTGTTTATTTACTGGTGAAGTGTATTCTGATATCGAGAAACTGGTTATGTAGTGATCGGCTAGCGCATTGTTTATGACAGCTGTTTTTATCGGACGTTCCTGACCATTGAATGAGTAATGGTTGCGAATAAAAATGTGATCTATGCACGACTTAGTTATACTGTTATTTCGTACCTCAACACGTGTGTACTGACTGATACACACTCAAATCCTTTCTCGCTTAGCATGGTTAAATAATTCGAAGTAATATTATTGTATTTTTTTAAATCAATATTAATATCCCCCAGAATAACACAATTCTTTTTAACACTAGACATCGATAATATTTGTGACAATTCTGTGATGAAAATATTTTTATTTAAGTTTGGCGGTCGATAGATTGCACATAAATCTATAGAATAATTAAAGTTTGTTTCTAGCTTACCGAACACACACTCAAAGCTATAGGTATGCGTGAAATACCTGGTAAAATGGCTACTTTTATGGACATACACGATGATTCCTCCCCTTTTCTGTTCTGCCTTAACTCTGTAAACATTTCATAGTTATGTAACTCAAACAAACTAGTACATTGTTGTGATATGTTTGCCTCAGTAATCACGATGACACTAACCAATCGAGGGCTGTTTGATATTATGTATTCTAATTGATCAAAATTTTTAACCAACGATCTTATGTTGACATGTAGCGTTATTAAAGAGTTGCAATTATATTGTATGTTATCTACTAAATCACTCCAGCTGTCTACGTTTAATTCATGAACATTCCGTAATTCTTCATTCCAATGTTCAGACTCCATAAAACTAGCTGTTCGTTCTTGGGGAAATGTAAATCTATGTTTAACAAGCTTCCGCAAAGTGTCATTGATTTGCCTTTATATAATTTTAAAATCCATATCAAAAATACACTCATGAGTAAAGGTTATTATAAAGTAAGTGACTATCTAAATGATCACAGTATTTGGGAATAGGGACACTATTCATAGAGCCATGTTTGGTAACAACATTATTTATAATATTGTATTATTTTATATGTGTATGTAAACATACATACGACTGTAATCGTATTAGGTATGATTGTATCTTATACTATATTGTATTTTTATATTATATTATTATAATTATTAACATTGAAAGAGGAGATAAAAAATAGACCTTCAGAGTTTCTTGCCTGTTCTTCTCGAGAAGGCTCTCCAATTTCCGAACAGGTGCGAGTCAATATATTTTTTCTTTTTTTTTTTTCTTATTCGTACGTACGGACAAGGTTTTTTTTTTTTTATTACTTAAGCTTTTTTTTGTTTTGTTTGTTGACGTCAATAAGTGCCTGTAAAGGTGTATGTTGAATAAATATTATTTTGATTTGATTTGATTTGATTTCCATTTTTTGTAATTATAAATGTTGGTAGGTAAGTTCTAGATGTTAGGTGCGGTTTATTTATGTGTACCGCCTTTCTGCAATGCCAGTTTATCAATGTCGTTAACAGATTTAATTAGGAATAATTTTTCCTTTTCTGCCCTTCTGGCCATAACACAGCCATTTCGACACCACACATATTTAAACATACCCGTTTGTTATGTTATAAGTGTGGATTTTGCTTTATATAAAAGAAACGCTGTGTGCGGTGTTAACGATTCGCGCACATAAATTTTAGACAGATCATCTTTTACCCCTAAGTCCATTGCAGTAATATGAACATTTTTAGCAGACTGGATCCATTTATCGCGTTGACCTTCACGCAGCGAAACAACAAGCGTAGAGTGGTTATTTGTTGACATCTTTCCTTTTTTACGGTATACCGTCATTACATCATTAGAGTTTTGCTTAATTCTTTCACTTAGCTTTTTCATTATTTCGGATTCGTTTTCGCCTTCGCATTCTTTTATCCCAGCTATTTCTATTACGAGTATCTCGTACATTCTTAATTAAGCTTTGCTCGATGCTATTAATTTTTGATTCCATTGTTTCGTTGTGCAGCGAAAGGTTTTTGCAGGTGTTTTTGAGATCATAACACTGATTTTCGTAATCCTTTATTCTCATTTCATATTCGTCAATCTTGTCAGAATAGAACTGAAGGGCTAACTGCAATTCGTTACGCACCACATCTCGTACCTCTCGCTTGATTTCGTTTAACATTTTTTGTGACATGGATGCTTGGTTTGTCGCAGTTTCCGTGTCCGTATCAGCTTCGTCCTCCACATCGGGCATAATAAACGAAATCCTTTTAGGTTTCATGTTGCCTGCACAGCTCCGACATTTCAATCCGCGACTCGGTAGTGGACAAAATACTCAGCTGTTCAGTTGACAGATTAGCACAGGATCCATGTATCCACTTTGAGCACTTATTACACTGCAATCCAGGATTCTTCTTAGTAACTAACTTGGTACATTTCAGACACTTAGCCATTTCAGATAGCGTTTTAACTGTATGATGTAAAATTACGTAAAGTAAGTTAGATATTAGGAATAAGTAGCACGTCAATCGCGTCTGGCAACGAGCGAGCGAATGACATCTTTGCTTAAAATTTCTTTCATGCATTCATGAAAAATTTTCTTCACATCATTGTAGACTTTGGCTTCATACAAAGTGTTCTCCTCCAAAATAACGTCAATTGTTTTTACACGCTTGACACTCTCTTTCTTGAAATCTCGAATTGTGCACTTCTTATTTATTAGTTATTTAATATTCTTAATAAAATCATATTGTGAATGTGAATTATAGTAAAAAAATAGAAGCCAAAGAAACAATTGAAAGTTATTCAATTTGTCTTTAAATAATTATCTTTGTTTTATTTTATTAAAAAAAATAAAATTTTATCCATGGAAGAGAAGGAAATGAAAGCATTAAAGAAAATTTCGCGACTTTTAAAATATAATGTAACCGAGCAAGAACTTAAGTTGATGTCGGATTTCATGGACAATGGGGCATCACCTGAAGATTTGATTGAGCTGATTCTTAAAATAAAGAATATGGTGTCTAAATGTTAATATAAATGCGGAACTCAATATAAATTTAGGATATAAAATTCTTGATAGAGTATTCGAGCAAGTTTTGTGTATAATCCCAACTAATATTATAAATGCGAAAGTGTGTTTGTTTGTTTGTTTGTTTATTTGTTTGTTTGTTTGTTTGTTTGTTACCTCTTCACGCTTAAACTACTGGACCGATTTCAAAAATTCTTTCACCTTTGGAAAGCTACATTCTCCCGAGTAACATAGGCTACTTTTTATCCCGGAAAAATCGACAGATCCCACGGGATGCGCAATAAAGGCTTCGCTCAAAAACTACTGCACAGATTTTTATGCGGTTTTCATCAATAGATAGAGTGATTCTTGAGGAGTTTTGCGGCATTTTTTATCTCGGAAAAACGGATAGTCCCACGGGAAGCGCGATAAAATCTTCGCACCATAAACCGACTTCCGCGTATATGTAGCCGTGGGCAAAAGCTATGACCCTTAACCCTCTATACACCCAATCCCGAAATCCACGCGGGCGAAGCCGCGGGCAGAAAGCTAGTGGCTCATAAATTAAAATTTTGCTTAGTGCTGGAGTGGATCCATCGTATGAATTTAGAGAGGTAGGGCACAGCGGGAGTCATTCCGCTCAAAACTTGGAGCAGCCCGACTGGGGAAGTACCTCCGCCTTACAGAAGATCGCAGCTAAGTAACACTACTCTTATGTAGTGTTGTGTTCCTGCGGTGAGTAAGGTATCCAGAGCTCCTGAGGATTCGCTGTGTCGACAGCGGGGGACCAGTGTTGCATACTGGACGGGCTTTGACCGTTGCGGGCGCGGAGTGTGGATGCAGCGGTCAGGGAGACCTGGTGAAACGGCTAACCGCTGGCCGCCCGCAGGTTAGTAGAGTTCCCGAACCAGGGACTACTTAATCTCCGCCTTGGGAGGCTGAACTGCCAGCCTGCGAAAATTCCTGTGGTTGCAGTCGTGCCGGAGAAGGAGACCGGAGTGGAACCCGGCTGTTGCCACAGGGGGGACCGGGGGCCTTCCGTACGCTGCATCGACAAACCGCAACACCCGCGTTGGTCATCGCCTGATTTGGCTACACATATTTGTCCTTTAGCTTTCGGCACAGCGAAGCCTCCAACCTACTCGAAACCTTATACCGACATGAATTTTAAAAATAAAAAAGGGAGAACACTCACAGCGGCACCCCTTTTCCACACAGGTGGACTTTTGTAACATTAGGGGTATTCACGCAAACCTCAACGCTGTTCACCAACATCTTGAGACAGCGCAGCCGACCCTTTTATTTTTAATGGAGACACAGATATCTCCCCCGGCCGATACGTCATACCTTATGTATCCCGGCTACGTACTTGAGCACTCATTTCGCAGACGTGCCGGCGTATGTATGTATGCCCGGGAGGATATCTGCTGCCGCCGCCTATTTCATTTAGAAGACAGGGACCTATCCATATTGTGGGTACGTGTGGACTGCGGGGGCCACACCCGCGTTTATGCCTACCTATATAGGTCCCACAGCGGTGATGCGGACACAACTCGATTATTCGAGCACCTGACATTGACGACTGAAAAAGTGGTTGAGCAATACCCCTCCGCAGAGTTGGTGATTTTAGGGGACTTTAATGCCCATCATCTAGAATGGCTCAGTTCTCGGTCCACTGACTACGCAGGAAGGTGTGCTCACGAATTTTCTCTGGCCTATGGTTTCTCGCAACTGGTCAATTCTCCTACAAGAATACCAGATATTGGGACCATACAAGCTCTTTGCTGGATCTTCTGCTGACCACACGTCCGGAAGGATATTCTGTCTCAGTGGATGCACCTCTCGGCTCTTCCGACCACTGTCTCGTCCGAACCAAAGTCGCATGCGCGCGGTCAGATCCACCTAGGCCATCTTGTTTGCGTCGCATGTGGCAATACAGGTCAGCAGATTGGGATGGATTGCGAGAATTCTATGCATCGTACCCGTGGAGGCAACTATGCTTCACATCAGATGATCCTGACATCTGCGCAGCCGCTGTCTCTGAGACGATCCTAGTGGGTATGGAGTATTTTATTCCTAACGCACTAGTAACTGCGGGGGCAAAAAAACGACCGTGGTTTAATCGGTCTTGTAAGGATGCTTTGTTTCTTAAGCAATCTGCTTACGAGGCTTGGACTACGGCTCGTAGAACACATGACCCCAATGCAACTGATGTGAAACGTAAGTACAATGCGGCCTCGAGAGCCAGTAAGAAGATTATTGCCAGAGCGAAATTCGACTTCGTCGGCAGAATTGGCGAGCAGCTAGCAAGCTACCCTTCGGGTAGTCGTGCTTTCTGGTCGCTGGCCAAAGCTGCCGAAGGAAACTTTTGTCGGTCGTCCTTACCACCACTCCGAAATGCCAGTAACAACTTGGCCCATAGTGCTAAAGAGAAAGCCGATCTCTTGGGTAAACTCTTTGCCTCAAACTCGACTATGATCGACGATGGGAACGCCACGCCACCTACCATCCCGCGGTGTGGTTACTCCATGCCGGAAATCCGGATAAGACAAAAGGAAGTCCGGCGGGAGCTACTTTCTCTCGACGTTCAGAAATCGAGTGGGCCAGACGGTATACCGACAGTGGTGTTAAAACAGTGCGCTCCAGAGTTGTGTCCTGTACTAACGCGACTTTTCATGCTTTCCTACCATTTAGGGCAGGTTCCGTCTTCATGGAAGACGGCAAATGTACACCTGGTGCCCAAAAAGGGCGATAGATCAGACCCATCGAATTACAGGCCTATTGCTATAACCTCCCTTCTCTCAAAGGTTAATGGAGCGTGTGATCAATTAAGCTCCTTAGATACCTAGAAGAACACGATATGATCAGCGACCGCCAATACGGCTTTCGCCACGGTCGCTCGACTGGTGATCTTCTAGTGTATCTCACCCACCGTTGGGCATCTGCCATTGAGACTCGAGGTGAGGCATTGGCAGTTACACTGAGGAAAAATATAGCTAACAAAGCCACAATAAAAACGTTGTCAATATTTTTTTGTATTTGCATCAAAATACATAGGTAAAGAATATAAATTAATTTATCTATGGCCACAAAGTTTTTATTGTCAAACTTTTATGAATCTGTGGACAATACGTTATTTGTCATTTTATTTAAGTTATAGTATTATTAACACTGTCGCAACTTTACGTTGTCAACGATTTCCATATTTTGTCGATCTATCAAAATTTAAATTGTTTGATTCACAAAAGAAAATAATAGCAAAGTGCCTTTTGTGCTGAGATACATTTTTAATTATTAACTTTGGCGTATTGACAAAGTAAGTGGCATGAATTGGCGGCGGGGGGAGCTAATGATTTAACGAACTTTGTCAGTTGATCGAAGTTTTATTATGATTTTGTTTCATTTGCCTGCGATCGTTGAGCGTGTGTGAATATATCATTTCGTTTTAGCGGTTTAAACACCTGACAGGATTACAATAAATTGCTATAATTCCTTTGGTGGACCAAATCAGTATACCGGTACCGGTTACGTGCTACGAATCAAAAATCACATAGGTTTTTAACCACTTTGAGAACTATTTTAATGAGTGACAATTGCGAGATATTCAATATGGACGACGAGGCCCTAAGGGTATTTTTAATAAATGCCGGACTTAGTCATCTGACAAATAAAATGTTGGGTAAGTACCACCCTTGTTATCCTGTTACCCATAAGGTTTGCTTACCTCAGCGGTCCTAACTCTAAATTATTTGCGAAATATGTGCTCTGAGCAATCTTTCCAACCTGAGCAAAGAAACTTACGTAAAAAGGTAGATTTGTAACCTTCTGCAACTACTTTTCAAAATCAGTCAAAATGTATAATCAAGTGCAGGTCTAGTACCTGCACTTGATTATACATTTTAAGTTAGTAGTTAGCATTTTTAGTTTAGTAGTAAGTCATTCGAAGTGTAAATTATATGCAAATTGTCTATAAGTATTTTTCCCATTGTATGTCTCATGAGCAGAATCAATGTCATTAACAGTATGATACCTATGTGTAAAACTTAGTTTTTGCTGGTAAAAATTTGACCACCCCAGACAAACACTTTTCCACCATCTACAAGGCTGCTCTATACATTAAGGGGGGGGGGCCTTTCTGATTCTGAATTTCTGACTAGTTAGGCCAGCCTTCCAGCATTTTTGCTGTGAGGGACACAGCAAAAATGCTGGAAGCGCTTAACGCCTAGACTAACCAATATTATGCAGTTACAACTTTTACACTATCATTTATTATAAGATTTTAGTGCAGTAGGTAATAATAACTTGGTAGCAACCTGTTTCCACTAAAGTTTTATAAAGTGGTATGACACAATAATATCATGAGTATAATATTCATGCCATATTCATACTTTGCTGTTCTGCGTAGTAGGGTTTATCATTGATTTTGTTAATTTCAGAAGAAAACATGACGCTTGACTTCCTCCTTCAAGCAAATGGCGACGAACTAGCGCTCTTAACCACAAAAGTAGTGGATAAAATTAAGTTACGATGTGCCATGTGAAAAATATGTTAAAGAATATGTTTGTATGTTAATATATGCATAGACTTTAGAAGTTGTGATTTGAAGGCATTTGTCTCTGTTAGTTTTAAGGATAGGTAATACATAAAGACTGTCGTGCATAATTCGTAATAAGCCATTACTAAACTTAAAAGGAGAAAACCATTTTAATAGCTATACTATATATTTTTTTATTATATTAATTTTTATTGTAAATTATTAAGAATAGTTGTGATGTGCAAACTTGAAACCTAACAATTAATTTGCTTACAGGCTAAAATTTACATAAAGAAAAAAAATGTCTGCATTTTTTCTTTTTTTTTTCTCTGCTTAAAAAGCAAAGTCTAAAACACAAACCAATATGTATTATGTTAATAAATATTGTTAATAAATATTACTTATTGGTTAGTATAAGGTGATTTTTTATGGCAATAAAAATAATTAACTATGATTATGTTTTCTTTAAATTTTCTGAACCCTGACCAAATGAAAAATTCACTGCCACTAATAATAGAATGTCTCCTAAGTAGGTCACATTTTGAATCCTTTTTATATTTTTGCGTTGGTGTCAGCTTCCCAGTATACCCACCTTTTTGCTACTCTGACAAAGGTAGTGCACTCTTCTGAACCTCTTATACAGGTAATTTGTAAGACGTTGGCTTTAATTCAAAATAATAATCTACTGATAATTAGTAGTGCATACCCCAAATATGAAGCAAATCGGTTGACCTTAAATATTTGCTGTTCTGTACATTTTGGATACGTTACACTTGTATGGAACAGAAAATGTTTTAAGGTCTACTACGATTTGCCTCTTAATTGGGGCATGCATTATTAATCATCAGTAGATTATTATTTAAAATTAAAGCCAACGTCTTACAAATCCGTTTCAGAAGCGTGTGCTTCCTTTGTTAGGGTAGCAAGGTTGGTATACTGGAGTAGTTGACTGTTTTGCCATATTGACAAAACAGAAAGTCACCTTAGCAAGTAAAATTGGTAAAACAACAAAATAAAAATTTTGCTCTTCTCACAAAGTAATATTTTTTTAAAATTGTATTTGTAACAACGTTTAACATTGCTAATAAATGTTGTTATAATCACAATAAACATCTGACAATAAAAACTTTGTATCTATATCAATTTGCCTTAAACGGTTGTGTGGGGTTAAAGTTTTTTTGATAACAATGACAATAATTTTCTCTCAGTGGTAGCCTGGATATAGCGAAGGCGTTCGATTGGGTCTGGCATCGGGGTCTTCTATCGAAGTTGCCATCTTACGGACTCCCCGAGGGGCTATGCAAATGGATTGCTAGCTTTTTATCCGGGAGGAGCATTAGAGCCGTAGTTGACGGCAGCTGCTCTGAAACTCGGATAATAAATGCTGGCGTCCCACAAGGCTCTGTGCTATCTCCAACACTGTTTCTGCTGCATATCAATGATATGCTGTCGCTTGGCGGCATCCATTGCTATGCGGACGACAGCACTGGAGATGCTGTTTACACGGGCCGTGCAAATACCCCTCGTTCCATTGTGGAGGAAAGTCGTGAACAACTTGTGTCTAAAATCGAGAGTACACTAACCAGAGTCTCCGATTGGGGGCGGGACAATTTAGTACGATTTAACCCCTCTAAGACACAAGTTTGTGCGTTCACCGCTAAAAAAGCCCCATTCACTGTAGCCCCACAATTCCAGAACACAACCTTGAACATCTCGAAGAGTATTGGGATCCTCGGTGTCAACATCTCCAGTGACGTTCAATTCCGAAGTCACTTAGATGACAAGGTCAAGTTGGCTTCTAAAAAACTAGGTGTGCTTAACAGAGCTAAGCGGTACTTCCTTCCGAGGCAACGACTGCTATTATTCAAATCGCAAGTCAGGCCCCATATGGAGTACTGCTGTCACCTGTTGGCGGGAGCACCTCGATACCAACTTGATCCTTTTGATTCGGTCCAAAGACGCGCTGAGCGTATCGTTGACGATCCCATACTCACATGCGGTATTGAGCCCTTAAGTCTGAGAAGAGACTGTGCCTCTTTGTGTGTTTTCTATCGCTTATACAACGGGTTGTGTTCCAAAGAATTGTTCGACATGATGCCCACGGCCACATTCTATCATCGCACCGCTCGCCATCGGCAGGGTGTTCATCCTCACATGCTGGAGCCTAAATGGTCACGCACAGTGCGGTTTCAACGTAATTTCCTTCCGCGCACGCTCCGATTGTGGAACGAGCTCCCTGCTGAGGCTTTCCCGGGGATTACAGTATGGGGTTCTTCAAAAAGGGAGTAAATAGTTTTTAAAAAGGTCGGCAAAGCGTTTGTGATGCCCCTAGTGTTGCAAGCGTCCATAGGCGACGGTGACTGCTTACCATCAGGCAGGCCGTAAGCCTTATTGCTACCGTTGTAGTATAAAAATATTCAATTGGACTGTGAATATAATTAAAGTAACAGAATCGATGCTGATAGTCTTAAGGTTGAACAATCAATTTTATTCTGTATATATTTTTATTATAAGAGAGAAGGTGGGCATATGATTCCGGAATGAAGGTTGAGGTTTGCTGGATAAAGTCTAGGATTAGAGGGAAGAAGAAAAAATAGCCTGAGCAATATTCCTAATATATAGCCTATTAATTAGAAAAACTTACTTAAGGTTTAAATACAATTGTTTTTTTATTATTGAGTAGACTCGAGTTACCACCTGTTGGCATCTCATTGATCTCACTGGCTAATGCATCAACTCCATTGTAGTCATCATCCTCTTCAAGACCATGTCTTTTTCAATGAAATACTCTCTAAAGTCTTCTTCAAGATTAACTATTGGATGCATACTTCAGTTTTTGGCTGAATCCCGATCTCTTTTCTGTATAAAAATGTTTCGTAACCAACCCATAACATGTGATATTATTTTCACTTTGTACTTTTAGATACGTGATAACTCACAATAGCCTCTTAATAAAGTATTCTATTCCCGAATGACTATATTCTAGGTTAAGTAGTAAAGTCTTGGCCAGTAAAATTGCCTAAATAGGAGTGAGCCCACTATACTAAAAAATAAAAGGCAATTTATCTTCAAAGTTTGAATAAATTTTTAATGTCATTTATTTTACTCAGTGATTCTTTTGTCGACAAGAAAATTCAAAGACAAATGCCTTTTCTTGTTCATGAGGCCAAACTTCGTTCCCGTTGGCAATTCTAGAATCTGCTATCCAAGACAACAACTTCATTTCGGCCATCATTAGCTCTTCTACTAATTTGGTTCAAATTTTATTTTAAAAGTTCTTTTTGTACGTTCTAAATAGAATAATTCCGGTAACATCCACCTAGCTAAAATGTTTTAAACTGTTGAACTGAAAATTGTAATTCACATTATGGCATAATAATCGAGCTTAAGAAGTGAATTTAATGCAATAAGGTGAATACAACTATATCTATGGTAAAATAAATTTATTTAAGGTTTAAAGACAATAAAATAATTTATTAATGAGTTATGATGTATTAAAATATTATTTTAATTTTGTGTTTCCGTTTATACGCTCATTACATATTATAGGATATCATAATCCTCGATCTTTCTTAACTCAACCTTCTATTCATCCAGATATCATCTCTGCTCCTATAATATAATAAGATATGCTTTTAAGAGTTTTCTTGAGCACGATAAATTGAATGTAAGATTAGATTTAGGCTATTGATTTGATGATTTCTTTGGCGTATAAGGTTTAAAGACAAATTGTATTTTATTATTGAGTAGGCTCGATTTCTCCCCTGTGGGCATCTCATTGATCTTACTGGACGATGCTTAAACTTCGTTGTGGCCATCATTTTCTTCGAGATCACGTCTTCTTTAGAATGAAATCTTCTTCAAGCCTACCGCCTGGATGTATCCCTTAGTTTTCGGTTTAATACCAATCTATTTTCTGTATTTTTACAGTATTTTGTAACCAAATCATCCCAGGTAATTGCATATGTTATTATTTTTAGTTTGAATTTGTAAATAGGCCATAACTCATTAGCAATAAAATAGTATTTTCTAGTTTTCTACTATACCTATTATATATAAGATAATAAAACTTTATTTTTATATCGTCTTAGATCCATTATTTTCGTTTATCAGAATAAGATAGGGGAAATAATTTATTAATGGGTTATGATATATTAAAATATTATTTTAATTTTGTGTTTCCGTTTTCGCGCTCACCGTACACTTTGGGATCTCACAATCCTCTATCTCTCCTAACTCAATCTTCTTATTCCATCCAGCTATCACCTTTACCCCTTCTCTCCTATAATCATAGGATACGCTTTCAAGAGTTTTCTTGAGCACGACAAATTGAACGAGGATTGGATTTTGGTATCAGAATAAGATAATAAAACTTTATTTTTATATCTTCATAGACCAATTATTTCGTTTATCTGAATAAGATTTCGATCTAAAAATTTTTCACTCATAGACGAGCCCGATATCAAACCAATTGTTATCCTTGTGTACTTCACTTCTGAGGTAAATATATAAATTCTGGGACTCATCATGATGCTGTATCAACAAACTTCGATTGCAAATGAAGATTTTAATTAGCTTGAAGCTAGACCTTTCACTTTGATTCTTAATATTTGGAAAAGATATTAAGACTCAATCCTCTAATAACATCTCATACAGCTCATCCAGCTGGCGATTTTGGAAGTCGACTCCGTCATTAGGAACTCTATATTTGGATAGACCTACACAAATCGGAATCGAATCCTGATCGAAAAGATCTCAACCCCCGATTCCCGTATACTTGAACTACGAGATCCTTATAATTTTACTGATTAACGTATCATTTCATTTTATAGTTTTTAAGACATGTCTTTTTTTAAATGTAATTGCTCCCTAAAGTCTTCTTTAAGACAAAAATTGGAATCTTACTTTAATTTTAGATCAAATACAGATTTCTTTACCGTATAAGACTATTTATTAACCAAATCCATTTCAAATCACATATGATATTGTTTTCAGTTTGCATTTGTAGATAAACAATAATCTTTTAGCAATAAATCACATTTTCTTGTATTAAACCGTATTAAGGTCAGATTTTCAGTTTTAAAGCTCAAATTGAATGATAACAAATCTTATATCAAGATTTTTAGGTTGTTAGATTTAAATTGTATTTATAATAGATAAAACAAAAAAATTTAAGGCATTTAATTTATTTACAAAATGGATTTAAAGATATAGCATTTCCCAAAACCGAACCCGAAAGGAATCACAATCATACAAAACATATAAAAGCAAAAAAACAATATTAAATTGTATAATAGAGAGAATAATAATACAAAAATAAAGAAAGAAATAACAATCTCATCCGTTTCAAGGTAAAGAGTGTCGTATCTATCCATAATTGGATTTTTAGTTTTGTTGTTCAATAAATCATATACTTACATCTTTTAAACTTTGATGAATTTTTATGAATGCCTTAACCACAATGGCTGAGACAAACTTCAAATAATAAATGTTTGTGGTAAATTCATCGTAGCTAGTCTGATTAGCAGATTTTAAGTCTATTGGATTGCCAATGAGGATATTGTATAGGCCAAAATGTAAATTTCGTATAAAGTTGACAATTATCTTGCTTTGCTTGATTCCCATAGGCTGTGCACAAGAATAATCAAATATGTCACTAAAAAAAATAAGATACTGTTAAACAATTGTTCACATTTTTTGTGATCAATTATGTCTATTATAACCATGTAATGATGAATATAATTCATTATAAAAGGGGTGTTTCGGATTTCTAAAAGAATTATTATTAAAACTTAAACGAAAAGAATGCTTTCAATACCAAAGCTATTAAAACCAATTCTTAATCGGCTATCTTGTTCCAGCAAAAATTGGTTGGAAATAAGTTAGAAACCTTTAATGATTGGGTTAAATGATAAACAAATTGCGAATTTCTTACAAAACAATGAAAAATAGAGAAATATAGGAACATCAAGGGTATAGAGTTTTAATAGAATGAAAGTCTTTTTATATAAAAATTTAAACATATAAGATGTTGAAAGAGTTGATACTCGAATTAAAACTGACATTAAAATACAACATAGCAGACCAGATTTATTTGTATACGATAAAAAGAGAAAAGAAATAACTTTAATTAAAGTCAGTATTACTAACTTGGATTCATTAACACAAGTTGAAAACGAGAAAAAACAATTTAATTGCTAATGAGTTATCACTTTTCTTTCTAAATGTAAAGTGAAATTAATACCATATGTGATTATCTGGGGTGGTTTGGCTACGAAATACCACAAAAAATATAGATAAGAAATCGGGATTTAGCCCAAGACTAAAGCATACATCCAATTATTAGTCTTGAAAAAAACCTTAGAGAGCATTTCAATCGAAAGAAGACGTGGTCTTGAAGAGGATGGTTGCCACAATGAAGTTGATGCATTGGCCAGTAAGATCAATGAGATGCCAACAGAGGTGGAATCCAGTCTACTCATTAATAAAAGACAATTTGCCTTTAAACCTTTAATAAATTTATTAAGTCAGTTTAGCAGTATCAAATAATTTAATAAATTATTAAAATCACTATTTATTCAAAATTGTTATTTTTAAGATTGTTCATAGCCATCATTGTATTCAACTGAATATATTTCTCGTAAATCAGGCGACTTATTAAGCTTTGGTGTGTCATTTAAGATATTCTGAAGTAATTCTAAGATAGCAAAATCACACTTTTTGCCGTTTTCGACCTTTTCAATGTAGTCAATGATTTCGGAAAGACAAGTTTTATAAATTTTGAGTGAATCCAATATCTCATTAATTTCATCTTTTAAAGTCAGTCCAGTTCCTTCTTTAATATCCCTTAGAAGATGTTCGACCCCCACAACCTCAGTTTCATCGCCTGATACTTGTATGCCGACATTTATCAGCTCTTTACCATGCTTAAGTTGATAAGCCTGCACAGGAATGCCATTAGATTCCATCTTTACATCAATGATCGCAAGAATAGGCTCTGGACAGTATTTTTCAAATGAATTAGATATATCTAAGTCCAATTTCTGCATTTTGGGACCAGAATGATACCATCCAATTATTTTTTCTTTACAGTTAACTTTATAAGAGAGTTCAAACATATTTTTCAGATATATGACGTATCCATAAAGAAATTAGACTCTGTTTCTTCAAAAGGAATCGCAAAACTGTTGGATATAGTTATTATATTATATCACAATCCACATTCCCTAGTAGAGCGCCAACTACACGAGGAGCATTATATCTCTTATAATGGTCAACAACTGACAATAGAACCAGAGGCGATATGGATGCTTTCTTGGTTGACATTGGGGATAAAAATAACATTGGGTGAAAAGTATGCCAATAAGAGTAAAGAATTCAATACAGTAAAGTAGTATACTTGCATTTAGTAGACACAAAAAATCAAAATGAATAGTAAAATATGCAAGATTATTATAAGCTAAAAGCCATAGAATAGTTTTCCAAGGCTTAAAAGGAATTTTATTATTTTTTAAGTTCTCTAATGTTTTATTTCTGTTATACATCATCAGTATAGCAAACAAGGTGCATTTCATATTCTTTAAAGCAAAATCTTTAAATAAAATACCTTTCAAGACCTCTTTAAAGACTTAGGATTGATTTGTGTTTTAGTTTTACAAAAAAATTTGTTAATTTCTGTGTTTTTGAAAATATATCTGTAATAAACTAATGCCAGGGTGTTAGATAGTTTTATCGTTGCCACCTTGCATTAGTTATACTGCAGAAAACCAAATTAAGATGCAAAAAATAAATGTAGTTATTCTATTGAGTCCGAAGAAACAAAGAAAGTTATGATATTCCTGGGTATGTGATGAACCGAAAATGGAAACAAAAAGAGTAAAATATCTCAAATACATTATAATTATAAACGAGAAATCGAGAAAATAGAATTTAATTGCTAATGGTTTATCCCTTATCTACGAATTTAAAGTGAAAATAATACCATATGTGATTACCTGGGATGGTTTAGTTAGAAAATATTGCTATACAGAAAAGAGATCTGGATTCAGCCCAGCAATGTAGCATATATCGAATCGTTACTCTTGAAGAAGACTTTAGAGAGCATTTCATTCGAAAGAATACATGGCCTTGAAGAGGATGATGGTCACAATGAAGTTGATGCATTGGTCAGTAAGATCAATTGGATGTAAACAAGAGATGAAATTTAACCTACTCAATAAACACCCAAATAAATTCATTAGATGCATTTAGGCCATTAAATAAAATAATTTATTAATGGGTTATGATATATTAAAATATTATTTTAACTTTGTGTTTCCATTTGCACGCTCGCAGCACACTTTGAGACCTCACAACCCTCTACCTCTCCTAACTCAATCTTCTTATTCCATTCAGGTATAGCCTCTAGCCTACAATAATCATAGGATGTGCTTCCAAGAGTTTTCTTGAGCACGATAAATTGAATGTTGGATAGGATTTTGCGGTTAGTCCGATCTCTTTGGCATATAATTTATGGAATACAGTTACAATTCCATCCCAAGTTAAAACATAGGGAATTATTCTCGTTTTGCAGTTATGTATTGACCCTATTTCGTCGGCCAATACATCATATTTCCTCTTCTTTTCGTTTTCCGCAATTGTTAGTTGGTCCTGGCTAGTAATAACCACTTCAATTATTGTTATAAGTCTTCTTTTTTTATCATGGATAACTATATCATGTCTGTTGGCAGATTGCTATGTCAAAGTTGCTACCGTTATGTCAACTCTTATTTCAACATCACTATTAGCATATACTTCCTGAACTGAGTGATTTCTAGATCGTTTGCTTTTTTTGATGTTGTATTTATTACAGAGTAAAAGCTGGATGCATTTTACTACCTCGTTATGTCTATGAGTATAATCATGCCCAAGCATTCTGTTGCATTGTGAAGTAAGATGATCGACCGATTTGGGACTTTCTTTGCAATGCTGGCATAAGCCTGGTGTTCCACCAAACATATTTCTGTCCTTTAGATAGCAGAGAAGCCCTTCTTCAGCACTGATGTTACCACTAAGACCAGTTTTACACAAGCTTTCTAGTCTTTTCATAATCTGTTCACGAATCCTTTGATATGTCTCTTTTGAGACTTCGCTATTAATGTTTTCTGATGTTAATGAATATAATATTATCTGTCATCATCATCATCATCATCATCAGCCCCTCTTCGTCCACTGCTGGACCTAGGCCTCTTCGAGTGTACGCCACTGAGATCTATTTTTGGCTTCTCGCATCCAGCTCCTGCCAACCGTCCTGCGCAAATCATCACTCCACCTTGCCTGAGGACGTCCTACACTACGTTTGCCGTTTCGCGGTATCCACTCTAGAACACGTTTACCCCAACGGCCATCGGTCCTACGACTAACATGGCCAGCCCACTGCCACTTCAGTTTGCTAATCCTGTGGACTATGTCGATGACTTTGGTTCTCTGACGTATCACCTCATTATCTGAAAATAATAAAATAAAGAAAATCTTTTTTTTATGAAATTGTTAATGCAGAGTATTGCAGAGCCTTTGGATTCCATGGATAAGCTGTAAAAAATTAAAAATTATTATTTATTCATCAAAAATTTCATTGAAGAAACATTCTTTATTTTCAAACTTTGCATCTGCCTTATCATCATACTTTTTCATATCAAATTGGGTGTCCAAATATTGCCAGATATGCTTGAGATTTATTATATTTAGTTGCTTCAATTTTCTAAATACACCGACCATGCAGAAGTTTTTAAATATCCCAATAGGCTTTTTATCTTCAAGAGCTTTCAAAATTCGGATTTGTATTGTAGGATCATTGAAATTTATTTTCTTTTCCATCCTATGCCATGGGAATAGCAAAATTTGAAATAGACTGTGAAAATCCGAATATCATTTTGAAAGCAATACAAAACGATGATAACTAAAAGATTGAATATAAGCTAGCCGAAAAAAAAATAATATTTGAAGTAAAATCTTCCGACATCAGCACATTAATGAAGATATCTTATTCAACATGCGGCAGAATTCAGTTGGCTATCGATACTTATGAAAAATTTAGGAAATAAAATAATTTTCGGGTAACGAATAAATAAATTTATTTAAGGTTTAAAGACAAATTGTCTTTTATTGTTAAGCAGGCTCGATTCCACCCCTGTTGGCATCTCATCGATTTTACTAACCAATGCATCAATTTCATTGTGACCATCATCCTTTTCAAGACCAATGTCTGGATGTATGCTTCAGTTTTGGGCTGAATCCCGATCTCATTTCTGTATATAAGTATTTCGTAGCCAAACCATCCAGGCAACCTATGGTATATTTTTACTTTTTTTGTAGATAAGTGATATCTCATTAGCAATTAAATCGTATTTTCTCGATTTCTCGTTTTCAACCTGTGTCTTTCGGATAACTAAATTTTCTTAAGGTTAATTATATGATGATGATAAAAAGAGAAGCGAAACAGATTTATTAAAGTCGATATTATCAGCTTGAACAATAATAGCATAATTTTAAAATATGAAATCAAGAAAGTACAATTTTATTGCTAATGAATTATAAATTAGCTACAAATGCAAATTGAATACATTAAAAATCTTGATAGTTAATATGTCTCTATTACGAAATACTTTATATAGAAAATAAACTGAAAATCAACTCAAAAATGATTGATACACGCAATCGTTAGTTTTGAAGAATAAATTATAACCCATTTTATTCGAAGGAGGACAGGTATCTTAAAAAGAATAGTCATCACAATTAAATTGGTAAATTAATAACTAAGATTAGTTAGATATCAGGAGAAATGTTGACTAGTCTATTCAATATTAAAAGGCATTTTCCCCCAACCTTAAATAATTCTATATTAAAATTGAGGCGAAAATATGATGCATTGGCTAACGAAACGGGGATAATGATAAATCCCAAACGAGAAAAATTCGTTATGCTCTAACATTGGATAGAATTGTAACTGTATTCCACAAATCATACGCCAAAGAAATCGGATTAACAGCCAAGATCCAATCTTACATTCAATCTATTATTCTTAAGAAAATTCTGGAAAATATTTCCTATGAATATTATAGCAGTAGAGATGATACCTGGATAAAAAGAGAAGATTCGTTGGACAGAATGGAGAGCTTGTATACATTCGACAACTAATTGAGCTTGAAATGGGAAACAATAAGTTAAAAATGTCTTTAATAGATAGTCTATTAATAAATTATTCTATTTGTTCTAATTGATACTGGAATTGAGACTAACATTAAAATGTAATATAACACATCAGATTTAATTTTCACGAACGGTAATATTAGTGCTAAAGAGGAGGGACGCCTTTGCTACCTACAAGATAGAAACATGTTTGGTGGAGCACCAGGATTATGCCAGCATTGTAAAGAAAGACCTAAATCAGTAGACCATCTTGCTTCGCAGTGCAATAGAATACTTGGGATCGACTATACACGTAGACATAATGAAGTTGTAAAATGCATCCATCTTTTACTTTGTGATAAATATAGCATTAAAAGAAGTAAAAAACTAAGAAATCATTCTGTCCAAGAATTAAATGCTAATAGTGATGTAGAAATCAGAGTTGACACAACGGTAGCAACCTCAACAAAGCAATCGGCTAATAGACCTGACATAGTAATTCACGATAAAAAGAGAAAACTCATAACAATTATTGAAGTGGGTGTTACTAGCCAGGACCAATTAACAATTGTAGAGAATGAGAAGAAGAGGAAATATGATGTATTGGCCAATGCATTGGGGTCAATGCATAAATGCAAAACGAGAATAATTCCTTATGTTTTAACATGGGATGGAATTGTAACTGTATTCCATAAATCATATGCCAAAGAGATCGGATTAACAACCAAAATTCAATCATACATTCAATTTATTGTTCTTAAGAAAACTCTTGAAAGTATTTCCTATGAATATGAGAGGAGTGGAGATGATACCAGGATGGAGAGAGAAGATCGAGTTGGATAGGATGAAGAGCTTGGAAGCACCTGAAGGTGAATCGAGCTTGAAACAGGAAACAATAAGTTAAAATTATTTTTAATAGATAACCCATTAATAAATTATTTTATCAGATTTAATTATTAATAATAATAATAATTTTATGTAGTTAAAATAAAAAAGTGTTATCTTTAATTGAATAGCCTGGGATGGTTTGCTTACGAATCACTACAAGAAATATAGAAGGAAAATCCGAATTCTGTTTATAACTTAACCAGGCACCCGATTAGTAGTCTTGAAGAAGACTTTGGAAAGTTTTTTGTTCGAAAGAAGGCATAGTCAAGAAGAATATATAATGAAACTGATATATTGGCCAGTAAAATTAATGAGATAGCTGCAAGGATACCCAAACCTATTCAATAATAAAAGATAACTTCCATTAAACCATGAATAAATTTTTAAACTTTAATTGAAGTCGGAATTGTTATTTTGAATTTGCTAAAATAGGCTGGAATCTAGAAAACATGCTCGTTTTCTTATAGGTTGTTGCTTTTTTAAACCTGAAAATTTAATTGATACCATATGCGATATTAAATTATATTATTTATGATATACAAATAAGAGTTGAACAACGGAAGCAACTTTGACAAAGCAATCTGTCAACAGACCTGATATAGTAATCTACAATAACAAAAAGAAGACTTATCACAATAATAGAAGTGAGTATTACTGGCCAGAACCAATTAACAATTGTAGAAAACGAAAATAAGAGGAAATATGACGTATCGGCTAACGAAATATGGTCAATACATAAATGTAAAACTGGAATTCATTTTCTATGCCCTAACTTGGAATAGAATTGTAAATGTATTCCATAAATCATACCCCAAAGAGATCGGACTAACCGCAAAATCCTATCCAACATTCAATTTATCGTGCTCAAGAAAACTCTTGGAAGCACATCCTATGATTATTGTAGGCCAGAGGCGATACCTGAATGGAATAAGAAGATTGAGTTAGGAAAGGTGGAGGACTGTAATACCCCAGAGTGTGTAATGAGCATGAAAACGGAAACAGAAAATTGAAATAATACTTTAATACACCATAACCCATTAATAAATAATTTTATCTTATTTATAATATAACATACCACAAAAAGTAAAAGAAATCAAAATCCAGTTTAAGACTAAGCATAGATTCAATCACTAATCTTTAAGAAGATTTTTAGTAGTATCAATTAGAAAAAAACATACGGTATTGCCTGAAATACGATAGTCTGATTTGGATTTGTAAACTGGCTACTTATGATCAGTAGGCTCACCCCGAAAGTTAAGCTAAGCATAATCAAAAAATAAAAAGGAACTAACTTAAAAGACAAGTTTATTTAACGTTTAAAGACAAATTATCTTTTAAAATTGAGTAGGCTCGATTTCACCCCCTGTTGACATCTCATTGATCTTACTAACCAATGCCTCAACTTCATTGTGACCATCATCCTCTTCAAGGTCACGTCTTATTTCGAATGAAATGCTCTCTAAAGTCTTCTTCAAGACTAATAACTGGATGTATGCTTCAGTTTTGGGCTGAATCCCGATCTCTTTTCTGTACCTTTTGTGGTATTTCGTAATCACATATGTTATTATTTTCTCTTTGCATTTGTAGATAAGTGGAAACTCATTAGCAACAAAGTATCTCAACCCATTAAATAAATATTTTATAATTTTAACGACATAAATTCACCCGAGGGCAATTGATAATAAAAGCTATTGGCTCTTGAATGAAAAAATATATTATTCTATTCATGAATTTTTTATCAAAAAGAGCAAGTTGGATTAAACTATTATCACAGTCTGGAATACTACCATATAATTTCCATGGCAAAGATGGTTAAATTCCCTTATGCCCTTTTGGTTCTGAGCATATACTTACTTTGCCAGTGTTTAGGCAATGGACATTATATTCCTCTTATTACAAAAACTTTTCAAGAACCAGGTTTAAACCAGAACTACTAAGTCTAGGTTTAATCGGTATTAAAGTTAAACCTCGGACTAAATTGCATTCTTATTACAAATCTCGAACCAATCAAGAACTATTTAGTACTAAGGATCGTCCCTGGTTTAATCGTAATCATAGATAAAAACAGCCAAATGTCATTATATCATTGAATCATTCATTCTTATTTGACGTAACGTTCCATTTCACAAAATATTTGTTATGTTTAAAATGATAATATTTATTTTTATATTTAAGTACAGAGTTCAAAATAGAAATTATTTGATATAAAAGTAAAGGTTATTGTAATATAACATCAAAATATAACGTTTTTATAGCACGAGAGGTTCCACTATTGTAAAATAGTATATAACTGAGATTTTTGATTCAATGGACGTATGTACGAAAAAATGGAATGCGGCGCGCAATATTTCAAATTGCAGAAAATTTTTGTATCGTCGTTTTAGTTTGATGTGATTACAATTTAATTGTTGTGAGCCTTAACTTCATTGTAATAATTTCTGTAAAATAAATTAATATAATAAATTACAAAAAAAAATGGAACAACAAAAGATAAAAAGGGGTAAAAATTGGAGTTCAGAAGAAAAGGTTAGTCCTGATTGTAATTGCAGTTTACGTACCTCCAAATATTTAAAAGTTTCATGCTATTATTAATATATTAGAAGATAAGTCGACTAAACTAATATAAATGTTTTAAAAAAGAACGAGTGGGAAAATGTTGCCGATAAGTAAGTTTTGATTGTTTGCGTCCAATGAAAAGATTATTTCTTTTACCATGTTTGTTGTGAGGGTGATATAACAAGTGTATTCATTTCCTTAAATAGATTTAAAGAAATAACTAGGAAACTGGGAACTGTAGATTAAGTTGGCTTGGAAGAGAATGAAGTTAGCAGCCAAAGTCAATTTGTCCCCACACAATAAAGAAAATTATTTAACGGGAGGTGGTAGTAAGCCCCCATCGCCTTCTCCTGAAGACTAACAGATCATGGCAATTGCTCCTCACGACTTTGTCATGAATGTAAACGACTTTGACAGTGAAGTAATCAAATATTACAAACTAAGTGCTGCAGAACCTATTTTAAATATGTATGGTTAGATCCTATCACCTTTATACAAACAATTATAATAAAATATACTAATATGGAACTTATTTTCAGATTGTAACTATCGGCCTGCCTACCTTATAATTATTCAGTATATGATAGTATTAACTAGATGATTTGACAGCAATCTGTGATTGTTTAAACTAATCTCAAGAATAATATAGTTTTTTAATTTAATTGTAATGCTGTTTTGTGTTTTTGTAAATAAAAGGTATTTTATATAATTATAGCTTTCTTTATTTAATTTTACTAATGTCATATTTGTCAAACCTGATTGATAATATATATATGATAATTTATCTCACATACTGCTATTGAATATTCAACAGTATAATAATAAGCTTTTATAACTAACTTAACATATACTATTCAAAACACATTAACACATCAGTTCTCTTGTCAGTGTCCCTTCTGGATACATAAACCTCATCTAACAATTTCCAGCTTTTTCTGTCCCTGGGATCTTAGCGCATAGGGGGCCGGCAAATTCTTGCAGACCATCTAACAGCTTTCTGTGTGGTCTTCCTGCTTTCCTTTTCACATTCAGTCTGGGAGTACATTCAATGATATTCCTGGTCCATATATAATTTCCGTCTGTCAATACATGATCAGTTCATCTCCACTCCAATTCCTTGACCTTTTCGAAGATGACATCTAGTTTGGTAGTCTTCCTAAGCTCTGTAGTCCTTTTTTTGTCCTTCCTTTTAAAGTCCAACAAACTCTGCTCCATACTTGTTGTAGTTTTTTTTTGTGTTAGGGCCCAGGTTTGACATCCTTATGTCAATATTGGAAAGATGCATATATTGACCATTTTTGTATTGCCGTGGTACTCTTCAAAATATCTTTTAATGACCAGTATCTCTTCCATACGCTTGTATTTCTCTTATCTACTTCATGTTCCATCTGGTCTTTAAAAGATATAAATAATTCCAGGTAAATAAATATTCAGTAATATATTTACCTGATACAATACACATATCAGATAACCAGGGTAACCACTATCGCCTAAAAGTACATTGGAAAATGCACCTGCCTCAAAACTTTGCTTCAAACGGCACCCCGATAAATTCTTGAATCATCAAGACTTCCAGATCTTCTAAATCTATGATATCAATTGCGTTCATGTCCATCTTTAACGATTTATTTAATTTAACACTAAAAAGATTGCTGCGAAATCACAATACTTGCTGAATTTTGAGGTTAGTACCAAAGATAAACTAGGGGTCACAGAGGTTTAACTTTAGTACCATAGATGATCCGTGACTAACGATAGTCTTCGTTTTGTAATACAATTTATTTGTGTTCATGGTTTAAACATAGCACTAAACCTGGTACTATATTTAGTCCACGTTTTGGAATAAGGGGGAATGAGACTCAGGTTATAGTCTGATATCGTCTATTATGGTCTCCATTATAATAACTCACTTATTTAACTAAAACTAAGGCTTATATACTAATATGGTACGTGCGTATTTCTAGCTTACTCAGCACTCTTGAGATGATTATCTCAAGGAATGTTTAACCTCAATACGTGCACGTTCTCATGACCGGCACAGTACTCCCCCTTTTTTAAAAAGAATAAAAAACAAAAGGTACACGCTAGGGGTAAACGAAAAAATATTCAACTAAACTGAAAACTGACCTACATTATATATATTGCTGATCGTATAATAATGGTTGTTTCGCCTTGAAACGGAAATGCGCTGACGTTTGTTTTGATGCGTTGGTAGGTTGATTATACGTTCTTAACCTTGACACCCGCTGTGTGCTTGCTTATTTGACAACGTCTTAGAACATTTATGTTAATCAGCATTTTTGAAGCGAACTACGGGTTTGACTGTCCTTCCTGACTGACTTTGTGATGTAGTACGTGTTTGAATAGCTGTGGCTGTTTTCAAAATTTGGCACGTTCTTAACTTCGTTGTTGATGAGAAAATTCTTGTTTTAATCTCAGTCTGGCGTATTCCTTGCCTCGTTACATGATAACCTAAGAAATATTATTCGCTCTTGAGAAATTTGCATTTTTCAAGGTTAGGAGTTATTCCATTCTCCTGTAACCGTTGATAATCTCCACACGGTCCCCATTCACTATTCTTTTTCTTGACCATGTTTAAGGTTAGCTCATGGGCTATTTGATGAGCGGCGATTAATACCTAGCTCAATCATACTTTGAAATTCTCTTCTGGAGGTAATGGTCAATTTGATCAGGGTTGCAGGCGTTGTCAGCTCAGTTACCCTGTCAATAAATTTCCGACCCGCTATTTCAACTAATTAGCATATTCTCCAAAAAATCTGCTCCAATAGTTAGTTGCGTCATATCAGCGATGACGACATTCTATATAAAATATCTTCGTAGTCTCAAGTTTGCTCCCGTGTCAATCAAAAATCTCTTACCACTTTTTCAGTCGGTAGTGAGGCGTTTGGACGGGCGAATAGCACGGATATTTATCATAGTGTGCGTTTCATTTAATTTCCCTTGAGTAAAATTTTTATTTCCAATCACATGGTTCAATACATTTTCTTGCATAATTTCCGTAATTATTGTGATAGACAGTAGTATTTTCTTTCCCGAATGCTGATGATTAAAATAACGCTGAGTGCTGCGTCGATAGTCTCTGCCATTGCGCTGAATTGCGCTTAGTTCCAATTGCATTTTTGCTAACTGTGCTAATATGCATGTCATTGCGCCTTGGTCGGTTTTGTTTATATTTTCGTTTACAGTTGATACCTTGGTTGGTTGATAATATATGTATGTTTTGAATTGTTGTAGTTTTGTCAGCGATCTGGCTTATCTTATCGATATCCATGTTTTTGTGACAGATAAAACTGTGGTAACTGATGGTGATAAAAAGGTTCGTCACCAATTTTTCCTTTTTCAAAAACTTGCATCTTACGTAAACGTTGTGATGACTTTTGATCGTGGAGGCAAGTGGTGGTGGTGGGGGTCACTAACTTATAGTTCTTCCTTAAGTCAATTGTAGAGTACTTCCTGTTGTCAATTGTAGAGTGAGAGCCGTATTGTAGTTGAGAGTCTACTTTGCCATAGTTTTGTTTCCGTCGGGTCCGTTGTTAAAGAGTTGGGTTACCATTTTGCCATGTCTTCTGTTCGTTGGTTTTTGTTGTTAACGTCGTTTTTTATCATGTCTTCTGTTTGTCGGGTCCATTGTTCCAGTCGGGTTCTGAAATATCTTCTGTGCGTCGGGTCCTCTGATCGGGTTTGCCATATCTTCTGTGCGTCGGGGTCCTTGTAGTCCGAGTCACCAATTTGCCATTGTTTACTTCGTGTCGCGTTTGACGGGGTCACCAATTTGCCAGTGTTTAGGCAATGGACATAACTGGACAATGGACATAACTCAGGTTATAGTCTGATATCGTCTATTATGGTCTCCATTATAATAACTCACTTATTTAACTAAAACTAAGTTTTATATAGTAATATGGTACGTGCGTATTTCTTGCTTACTCAGCACTCTTGAGATGATTATCTCAAGGAATGTTTAACCTCAATACGTGCACGTTCTCATGACCGGCACACTTACCAAAGATATCCTGGCCTGCTTTTTAAAAATCTATGGAGATAATAGGAATATGTATAGCATACAAGCCAAAGACTAATAATAATTAAAATGCCAAATTTGACATTTTTAAGTATTGTTTTTAGGTATTGATAGAACATCAAATAGAAACTTATAAATATTACCTTCAGGATCCGGGATGTAAATATTTTGATTACGATAGCCATCATTGGCAGTACCATACATATCTATTTCGAACATACTATAATAGTTTCGAATTAAGCCAACGCAATTTTCAAACAAGTCTTCTTCAATCCTGGTCATTGGCCCATTCTCTAACAGAAATCCCATAAGTTTAATTAATTTTTTTGCATATTCATGGGAAATTATATTAGCCCATAAACTATTAAATTCTTTGATGCTCAAATCTTCTTCTAGACGATATTCGCATGCCCTTTAGTAGCTTAAATGCCTATTTCTTGAAGTTTTTCTATAACTTTGATAGCATTCATCTACAAATTTATTTTGGAAGTCCGTTAAATACTCTTCCGAGCCTAAAACTTCATTTATTCTCTTCGATTGAATTTCAGTTCTTTATTTTGTCCATTCTTTTTGCTTTTTTATCTTCCTTTTTTCGTGAAGTATGCTTATTGTTAAAAACGGCGAGTACCGGTTTCACTGGCTATCGAAGCCAATTCAAATTCAAATTCAAATTCAAATTCAAAATCATTTATTCAGTCTGGGCTGTTACAAGCACTTGTGAATGTCGAAAAGCTACGCCATCGGTTCGCAAATCTACGGCGGGAGACCTTGTACTGAGAAGAACCGGCAAGAAACTCAGCAAGGGCTGTTTTTTTTCCCTGTATTAAATAGATACAGAGTCGTCAATTTGGAAAATGACTTCAATATTGATAATTCATGAAGTCACTTTCCATTACTAGTAAATTAATAAAAAATATTTAGAAAACATGCCTATATTAGGAATGCCGTGTCATACAGTTTTAAAAGAATATATTAAAGTTAAATTAAAATTATAATAAATACGAGTAGTACCCAGTATAGCAAAGAGCAGACTCATCTCCGCTGGCAGCACCCGTTCACGAGCATGACGCATGAACCAGCCATCGCTTCGCTCAACCATGTTTTAGGGAACGTAACGACCCGCCTCACACGACACTGCCGAAGAGATTTTAATGAGAGTATGACTACCCTTAAGCCACAGAAGGATACAAATTACCAAAAACAGGTACCCGTGTAAATTAGCACAACTAAAAAAAAAAATCAACCGCAGGACACGCGCATACAATCATTTAAAAACTAGCAATAATGTATTATACAAGTAACAAAAGGTTATTATAATAGGTACAGTTAAATATACATGTTATTATGTTACACAGTTACCTAAGAATTTATTAACAATTTGTTTATTTCAACGAGCGAGGGTTTTTTAGTCCCAGACACTTCGATCATCCAAGTAATCCTGGACTCGATAATATCCTTTGCTCATCAAAGTTTTTTTACTCGAGTTTTAAGTTTATTAAAAGGTAGATTAACAATACTGTGTGGTAACTTGTTATAAAAAGTTATACATTTCCCCAAGAATGAGTTTTGTGTTTTACGTAATCTAAAATTTGGAACAGCAAGCTTATTTTTATTTCTTGTATTTAATTTATGAACATCGCTATTCTTAATGAAATTATTGTAATATTTGTGTACATAGATTATATTTTCATAGATGTACTGCCCCGCCAATGTTAAAATGTTAATTTCTTTAAACTTATCCCTAAGGGAATCCCTTGGTCTTAAATTATATATAGCTCTAATTGCTCTTTTCTGTAGTATAAAAATACTTTCAATGGTGGCAGCTGATCCCCATAACAAAATGCCATAAGACATTACACTATGAAAATAACTAAAGTAAACTAACCTTGCTGTTTCAACATCAGCTAGAAGCCTTATTTTTTTAACAGCATACGCAGCTGAGCTAAGTCTGCTTGACAGAGCATCAATATGGGTATACCATTGTAATCTGGAATCTAAGTGTATGCCTAAAAACTTAGTACTCTCAACAAGAGATACCACTTCACCATTAATATTTAAGGGTGTATTAACCTGCCTTACATTTGGTATAGAAAACTTAACAAATTTGGTTTTTCTCGAATTTAATGAAAGATTATTTAATGTAAACCATTGTAGAACTTTTGATAGAGCACTATTTACCTCGTCCGAACAATTGCTGCCTCTGTCAACTTTAAAAACAAGAGAAGTATCATCGGCAAATAGCACTGTTTCACATAAAGTGCTTGTATAGTAAGGAAGGTCGTTAATATATATTAAAAATAGTAAAGGACCTAATATTGATCCCTGAGGCACGCCCATAACTAGTGAAGTTCCAGCAGATTCAGTTTTATTAATAACAACTTTTTGTATTCGATCCGACAAGTATGACTTAATAAGGCCGAGTGATTTGATAGAGAGACACCATAATGCCCTAATTTCCTCATTAATGTGTCGTGACTTACGCAATCAAATGCTTTAGAAAGGTCACAGAAAATACCTATTGCGTCTTGTCTGCCCTCCCAAGCATCAAAAAATGTTTTTAAAGTGAAATTCCAGCGTCTGTAGTGGATTTACCCTTGGTAAAACCATATTGGTTGCAATGAAATAACTTGTTAAGGGTAAAATAAGATGATAGCTGATTATAAATAATCTTTTCAAAGATTTTGCTCAAGGCTGGTAATATAGAAATGGGTCTAAAATTAGTAGGGTCACTCTTATCGCCAGACTTGTAAAGTGGAATTAATTTACTATTTTTCATAAGATTTGGAAAGACCCCCTCATCAATGCATTTATTGAAAATTAGGGCTAGGTGAGGCGCAATTTCAGAGATAATTGGTTTAATAATATTAGTTGAGATACCCCACAGATCCTCTGTTTTCTTATTATTAAGTGATTTAAAAGTTTTGAGGATAAATTCAGCATCAATATGTCTAAAATGAAAAGATTCCTTAATCTTGTTTACATTTGATTCAAGGAGGGCGACCGCACCGTTTGAACATGATCCGAGGCTACAAGTAGTATCTATAGGTATTTGGTGGAAAAACCTTTCAAATTCGGAGGCTACTTCGTTATCAGATTGAATTAACTTATCCTTAACCTTTAGCGAATAAGTATGTTCGTTTTGTTTTATTTTCCCTGTTTCATGGTTTATTACTTTCCAAACAGTTTTTACTTTATCTTTTGAAACATTAATTTTATTGGCAATAAAAAGTTTTTTAGCTGTAACACAGACTTTTTTAAATATTTTAGAGTAATTTCTTACATACTCAATAAATTCAGGGTCCCTAGAATTAGATTTTAGGGCATATAGCTCATATAATTTTCTCCTACTTTTGTAAATACCTGGTGTAGCCCAGTCACTGAATTTCTTTTTACTCGTGTAAATCTTAATGGACTTTTGTTTAAATATTTTACTAGATTCACTTTTGATAACATTAAAGACGCTGTTATATAAACTATTTGGGTTACTATCATCTAATGGTAAAGAATAAATTCTATCATTAACATTATTTTTAAATTTTTCAACACCGTGTTTTGTAATAGGCCTACAAGTAACCTCAAGGACCAATGGCATGATGGTGCTCAATAGTCACAAATTGTCCACTATGGTCAGAATTAATGAAATTAACTATGGATTTTTTAGTAACATCACTGTTGCAAAAAATATTATCTATACAAGTGGCTGATGTAGGTGTTACTCTAGTAGGTTTATCAAAGACATTAACTAAATTGAATGATTTAAATAGATTTAAATATCTGCTAGACAGCTGTGACATGTCTAATATATTTATATTAAAGTCTCCACAAACAATTACTTTTTTATTTTTCTTACAAATTATTCTCAGTACTTCCTCCATAACAGACTCAAACTCTTGGTAGTTCCCTGAGGGGGCCGGTAAACACAGATAATAATTATTTTTTCAAGTTGCATACATGATAATTCTATTGTTCGTTCAATGGAATAAGATGCCAAGTCTTTACGTTCCTTACATTTTAGGGAATTATGTAAAATTATCAAAGATCCACCTCTAATAGCTGTATTTCTGGTAAATGAACTCACAACTCTGTAATTATCAAAATTTATCATAGGTAACTGAGAGCTATTTAACCAATGCTCTGTAACACATAATATGTCAATGCTTTCATAATTAAGAAACAAACTAATTTCTAAATCTTTGCCAGACAAGCCCTGTATATTCTGATGAACAAAATTTAAGCAATTGGACCTATCTTTTGTCTTTGGATAGCAAGATGTTGGATAGCAAGATGTTTTATCTTTTGTCTTATTTGTTAATTTAAACAATTGATATTATTAGTTATATTAGTTATATTTGGAACAAATTCCAAAGACGTTCTTAATCTAATTTTATTGTCCTGCTCAATAGAAGCAGATGTACTAGCCAAAGTTTTGGCTATATGTGTAAAATAATATAATAGCGATAAAGCTATTTGTCTCTTATAATAAGAAGTAAGATAATATTTATCTTTTGTCATATACAATTTAGATATTAATTTATTAATATCAATTAAATGTATTTTTTATAGTACTGAGACATCGTACTCAATTGGTGGCAACGTTAAAAAACCAATATGGCCGCCGGTCCAAAACTGCCAAGTATCAATTGTATTGTAAATCCCTACAATATGGGTATCAAATGAAAGGGTTTTGCAAGTCTAATACAGCCGCGTTAGAGACATTGAAAAAATTCAAAATGGCCGCCGCTCTCAAAAAGGCGACCGCTTTCGTTTTCCAACCCAGACTTTATGGTATCAAATGAAAGGCTCGACGAGTAGACACGACGCTATAAGTGATATTTCGAAAATTTCAATATGGTCGCCGTACCAACATGGCGACTGACATTTTTTTGCGATTTTCACTATATGGGTATCAAATGAAAGCACTTTAAGAGTAGAACGGACCCAAATGTGCGGTATAGTAAAATTACAATTTCTTTTTTTTTTTTACTTGCCTCGATATGCTTTTGTGCCGCTTCGCAACTGTACAAGATTTTATTTGAAAAACGCATTAGTGAGCAACGCCACCGCGAGGTGCGTGCACCTCGCGGCACTCACGCGAATACAATCGACGAGAGCTTCTTAGTGTACTTTCAACCGTACACTGTTTTGTAGTTTATTTGATTTTTATAACAAAAAACGAGACATTTTCCCACCAACTTTTGACAGACCACCCCTTTTTTGAAAATCGGCAAATATAAAGCACACCACCGCGAGGTGCGCGCACCTCGCGGCACTCACGCAACGCCATTCGCCGTAAGCTTCTTAGTGTATTTACAATTGTACACAGTTTTTCAGTTTGTTGTTACTTAAATGGAGACAAATTTTCACCAATTTTTGACCGACCACCAATATTTTTTTCAGTAGTGGGATAGACCACACCACCGCGAGGTGCGCGCACCTCGCGGCACTCACGCGACCAAACTCACCGTGAGATTCTTAGTGTTTTTGCAACTGTACACGGTTTTGTAGTTTCTTTTGACACAAATGGAGACAATTTTTACCAATTTTCTACCGACCGCCAAATTTTTTAACAGAAGTGGGATAGACCACACCACCGCGAGGTGCGCGCACCTCGCGGCACTCACGCGACCACACTCACCGTGAGCTTCTTAGTGTTTTTGCAACCGTACGCGGTTTTGTAGTTTCATGTGATATAAGTGAAGACAATTTTTCACCAATTTTCGACCGACTGCCAATTTTATTTATCAGTAGTGGGATAGACCACACCACCGCGAGATGCGCGCACCTCGCGGCACTCACGCGACTAAAATCGTCGTGAGCTTCTTAATGTATTTCAAACTGCACACGCTTTTTCAGTTTGTTTTGATTTAAATGGAGACAATTTTTCACCAGTTTTCGACCGACCGCCAATTTTTTTTTTCAGTAGTGGGATAGACCACACCACCGCGAGGTGCGCGCACCTCGCGGCACTCACGCGACTACAATCGACGTGAGCTTCTTAGTGTGCTTACAACCGCACAAACTGTTTTATTTTCTTCTGACACAAATGGAGACAATTTTTTATCAATTTTCGACCGACCTCCAATTTTATCTATCAGTAGTGGGATAGACCACACCACCGCGAGGTGCGCGCACCTCGCGGCACTCAGGCGACCACGCTCACCGTGAGCTTTTTAGTGTATTTACGACCGTACACAGTTTTGTACTTTATTTGATTTTTGTGACAAAAAAGACGACATTTTCACACCAATTTTGACAGACCACCCTTTCGTTCAAAAAACAGCCAGAATGGACCACCCCACCGCGGGGTGCTTGCACCCCGCGGCAAGCAAGCGACGTCTAGTCTATCTATTCTATCTATCTTCTATCTTCTATATATCTATATCTATATCTATCTATCTATCTATCTCCTATCTCCTATCTCCTATATCTATCTCCTATCTCCTATATCTATCTCCTATCTCCTATATATATAAAGCTCGATTACCACTCACTGACTGACTGACTGATCAGGGGTGTTTTTAGGGTGTTTAGAGGATGTTTTGAGTGTTTTGATGTTGGGGTGGAATTTTTTAGATTTTTTAGTTCATAGAATGGGATAAAGGGATTTTTGCCAAACCAACATGGCGGCCCGCGCGAAATGTCAACTTTTTCAAATCGCCTCTGTTTTTAATGGCGTTTGGTGGGGGTGTTCCTCGCTGTGACTGTCATGCGGTGCAGCTGTCAAACTGCAAAAAAACAAAACAAATAGTTTGTGAGAAACTAAAAGTAAAGATAACTTTAAAATTATAAATAAAAAGGCGACTTATTTAATACAATTTCGCATCCAAAAATTGAAAAAAAAAATGTAATTATTATTACGTCTTTTAACTTTGTCACGCCAATGATTTCATTCTCATAAATTAACATATTTGCGATAGTTTTAAGTCTGTCTCTACCGAACTAAACAATTTTTATTTACGTTTCTGTAGCGGCTTCGAAACTTTGTGGTAATTATTGAAATTTATGCACTCAGTGAACCGATATTGTAACACTATAAGTATATTATTCGAAAATATTATTCTAAAACAAGAAAATAATTGTGAAAAATAATTGTTTTTGTATGAAAAATAATTTAGAATAGAAATTGTTATTGTAAGAAAAATAATTGTAATAGATATTAGATATAAAACCACCAAGAAGATGCAACAGTCATGACCCAGCCAAATGCAACGTGGCAACATACATACACGAATTACTACACCCGTCCCATCAATGAAAGAAACAAACAACGCTGCAATTCATTTCATGGAAATTCCTCCATCGAAGTTGGACTATTCTAGACGCAAATGGCCGCCGCTCTCAAAATAGCGGACCGCTTTTGTTTTCCGACCCAAACTTTGTGGGTATCAAATGAAAGGGTTTTGAGTGTCTAATACAGTCACGTTAGAGACATTGATAAAAATTCAAAATGGCCGCCGCTCTCAAAATGGCGGACCGCTTTTGTTTCCAACCCATGCTTCATGGGTATCAAATGAAAGGGTTTTGAGTGTCAAATACAGCCACGTTAGAGACATTGAAAAAAATTCAAAATGGCCGCCGCTCTCAAAATGGCGGACCGCTTTTATTTTCCAACCCATGCTTCATGGGTAGCAAGTGAAAGGCCTTAACGAGTGGAACACAACGCTATAAGTGACGTTTCGAAAATTTCAATATGGCCGCCGATCCAACATGGCGACTGAAATTTCGCTACATGGGTATCAAATAAAAGGATTTTAAGAGTAGAACGGACTCAAATGTGCGGTATAGTAAAATGACAATTTCTTTTTTTTTTTTTTTACTTACCTCGATATGCTTTTGTGCCGCTTTGCAACTGTACAAGATTTTATTTGATAAGCGCAATAGTGAGCCGCGCCACCGCGAGGTGCGCGCACCTCGCGGCACTCACGCGACCACACTTACAGTGAGCTTCTTAGTGTGTTTACAACGTCACACAGTTTTTTAGTTTCTTGCGACATAAATGGTGACAATTTTTCACCTATTTTAGACCGATAGCCAAATTTTCATTTTACAATACCGGGATAGACCACTCCACCGCGAGGTGCGCGCACCTCGCGGCACTCAGGCGACCACCTGCGCCTTAAGCTTCTTAGTGTATTTACGACTGCACACGGTTTTGTAGTTTCCTCTGACACAAGTAGAGACAATTTTTCATCAATTTTCGACCGACCGCCAATTTTTTTTATCAGAGGTGGGATAGACTACTCCACCGAGAGGTGCGTGCACCTCGCGGCACTCATGCGACTACAATCGACGAAAGCTTCTTAGTGTATTGTGCAGTGCACACGCTTTTTCAGTTTGTTTTGACTTAAAGGAAGACAATTTTTCACCAATTTTCGACCGACCGCAAATTATTTTTTTCAGTAGTGGGATAGACCACACCACCGCGAGGTGCGCGCACCTCGCGGCACTCACGCGACTACGATCGAAGTGAGCTTCTTAGTGTAATTTAAACTGCACACGATTTTTCAGTTTGTTTTGACTTAAATGGAGACAATTTTTCACCAATTTTCGACCGACCGCCAATTTTATTTTTTCTGTTGTGGGATAGACCACACCACCGCGAGGTGCGCGCACCTCGCGGCACTCACCCGACCACACTCACCGTGAGCTTCTTAGTGTACTTTCAACCGTACACAGTTTTGTAGTTTCTTTTGACACAAATGGAGACAATTTTTACCAGTTTTCGACCGACCGCCAATTTTTTTTTTCAGTAGTGGGATAGACCACACCACCGCGAGGTGCGCGCACCTCACGGTACACACGCGACCACAAACGCCATGGCTTACTTTATGTATTTTCAAACGTAGACAATTTTGTGTACAAATTAC
>JAYEAL010000253.1:0-41039 GCA_036419045.1 Scirpophaga incertulas
CTCTGACTCTCTGACTGACGTTAATTGGAGAGTCTTAAATTTGAAGGTAACAACTGTTAACAACGTCGACTAGTATACCTTGTATTTGGAGGTGGTCGATTCCTGATATCGACTGATGAGCCTTGTGGTTAGATGTCTGCTGGTAAGTCTTATCTTCAAAGGTGGTCAACTACTGCTATCGTCTGGTGAGTCTTGTCTTCAGAGGTGGTCATTTGCTGTCATCGACTGATGAACCTTGTGGTTGGATGTCTGCTGGTAAGTCTTATCTTCAAAGGTGGTCAACTACTGCTATCGTCTGGTGAGTCTTGTCTTCGGAGGTGGTCATTTGCTGTCATCGACTGATGAACCTTGTGGTTAGATGTCTGCTGGTAAGTCTTATCTTCAAAGGTGGTCAACTACTGCTATCGTCTGGTGAGTCTTGTCTTCGGAGGTGGTCATTTGCTGTCATCGACTGATGAACCTTGTGGTTAGATGTCTGCTGGTAAGTTTTATCTTCAAAGGTGGTCAACTACTGCTATCGTCTGGTGAGTCTTGTCTTCGGAGGTGGTCAGTTGCTGACATCGACTGATGAGCCTTGTGGTTAGATGTCTGCTGGTAAGTCTTATCTTCAAAGGTGGTCAACTAGTGCTATCGTCTGGTGAGTCTTTTCTTCGGAGGTGGTCAATTGCTGACATCGACTGATGAGCCTTGTGGTTAGATGTCTGCTGGTAAGTCTTATCTTCAAAGGTGGTCAACTACTGCTATCGTCTGGTAAGTGTCTTGTCTTCGGAGGTGGTCAATTGCTGACATCGACTGATGAACCTTGTGGTTAGATGTCTGCTGGTAAGTCTTATCTTCAAAGGTGGTCAACTACTGCTATCGTCTGGTGAGTCTTGTCGTCGGAGGTGGTCAATTGCTGACATCGACTGATGAACCTTGTGATTCGATGTCTGCTCGTAAGTCTTATCTTCAAAGGTGGTCAACTACTGCTATCGTCTGGTGAGTCTTGTCTTCGGAGGTGGTCAATTGCTGACATCGACTGATGAACCTTATGGTTAGATGTCTGCTGGTAAGTCTTATCTTCAAAGGTGGTCAACTACTGCTATCGTCTGGTGAGTCCTGTCTTCGGAGGTGGTCAATTGCTGATATTGACTGGTGAGTCTTGTCGTTAGAAGTTTTCTGGCAAGTCTACAATATAGACCGGTGAGCCTTGGCTTCTGATATAGTCTGACGATTATTAGGGAGTCTTGTCAACAGTAGTTAACAACTGTTAAGAGGTAGGTAGTCAATAACTGTGACAGGTGAAGGCAAGCAAGCGCTCGCCTAATGACCCTGCCGTGAAGGCAGTGTGCGCGGCTGGCTTACCCCCCTTGGCGAAGGCTCGACAGGGCAAAGTCGAGCTAGCCCGTTGGCGTGTGGCGGTAGAATCGCGAAAGTGCACCCCGCCACGCGCCCCGATATGGGCTGGAAGGACACCGGGGGGTTTTTAGTGGGTAGGCCGGTCCTCTACCGGAGAGCCCCACACACGGCCGCGCTTAGCCAGCGCGGTGACAAGGTGCAAAAGGAGCATTTTCTCCCCGCAAAAAAAAAAGGTAGTCAACAACTGTTGAACATGAACTGGTGTTAGTGTACTTTGATCCATGTACGCTGTTGCTTTCAGGTTCAGCGCGTGGCCTCCCGAGGCTCTAGAGCGAGTGGCGTCCATGTTCATATCTCGAATGGAAGGTATCGACGATGAACAGCGGATTGCTTGCGTGCGGTTGTGTCAGCTCTTTCATGTTACCGTCGTGGAACTCAGCGACAGGTAAGTAATATTAATTGTTTGTCGAGACGGTTGATACAGTGGTCGAGTCGGCTACTCACTACATTGCCACGGGTTGCGGGTTCCCTACATGCCTGAGGAAGGCCATCCCTGAGGTTTTTAGTGGGTAGGCCTCCCCCTTCTGGGGAGGAGAGCCCCACATAACCGCCGGCTCGCCGCAGCCCGGGTATGCAATTTAATGCATTTTCCTCAGGGGAACAAAAATAAAAGGGATATGTAGAAATTTGTGACGTGTGCGTTTATATCTGTGGTTCCATGTTTGTCACTGCACCCAGAACACAGGATTTAAATCTTAGTGTCGAGCGACGTTTATATATATATATATTGTGCAGCAATTCAAGAACGTGTTTTATTCGTTTACTAGCCGGTGCTCGCCACTTCGTCTGCAAAGATGGTAGATTTTTTCTACTTACATGACACTTCACTACATAGAATAAAACAAAGTCGATTTCTCTGCCCCTATATCCTATGTATGCTTAAATCTTTAAAACTACGCAACGGATTTTGATGCGGTTTTTTTAATAGATAGAATGATTGAAGAGTAATTTTTGTATGTATAATAAGAATAACATAAACATACATACAATAATAACACAAGCACCCCACGTGTTTTGTTCATGTAATATCATTTTTGGTTTAATACACTATAATTTATTATATACAACGTTCACAGTTTTTCTGCAGTTTGTTTAGCACCATTGCACCCGTGCGAAGTCGGGGCAGGTCGCTAGTATAATTAAAAATGTGAAAGTTTGTAAGTATGGGTGGATGTTTATTACAATTTCACGTAAAAACTATGAAATGATTTCTAATGAAACTATACAATAATATAGCTCATACATCAGAATAACACATAGGCTACAATTTATTTATTTATTTATTTATTTACTTAAAGGTATACTTACAGCTAGTATATACAGCATTCTGACAATAATACAATTGTATAAGAAAATTATCTAGTATACAAGCCACTTAAAAGTATACACAACATTTAATTATAAAAATCTAAAATAATCTAAAATAATACAAAAAAAAAAAAATAGAAAAAACATAAAAATTGAATAAAATGATTTAAATGATTTATTGAATGATTATTAAAATGATTTAAATGATTTATTGGTAATAATTAATATGATAAGGTAATATAAAATAAAATGTCAATGTGAAACAAATATAATAATAATTAATATTTCAAGCATGCACACATTTTAGACCTAAGTTTAGTGAGGGAATCATGGAAAAAATTAGAGATGAAACGGATAGTGATTTGGCCGGATACCGGATACCGGATATTCGGCTAACTACGAGGCCGGAGCGCCGGATATCCGGCCACCGGATATTCGGCCGCTTATCGCGTTTCATATATGTGTGTGTATGTGCAAAATAATCCGTTACTAATATTATAAATTCAGTCTGTTTGTCTGCTACTCTCTCACGCCTAAACTAAAGAACTGATTTTGCTGAAATTTGATACAGAGATAGATTAGACAACGAGAAACAATATAGATAGGCTTAAAAACTTTTGTATTCCCACAGAAAAGCGCGATATAGACGAGTTTAGGGCGTAAAGCACTCAGCGCGAACGGTATCGCGGGAAACATCTAGTATTCGGTATTCGGCCGGATAGTGCCCTACTATCCGGTATCCGGCCGGATAGTGAAAATAGGCCGGATAGGCCGGATACCGGATAGTTACCGGATATCCGTTTCATCACTAGAAAAAATCCAGATCTGGTATAGATGCATTGCATTCATTAAATGTACTGCAGATACGACACAGTGGTGCGTGCCTACCAATGTTAGTAATTTATAAATATATTGTTTGAATTATCCAAAATATGATGTCAAATAGGAAAAAGTCTACCATCTGTGCAGACGAAGTCGCGACTTTATCGTGTTTTTTACCGTGGGAGAGTCATGCTTCGGCACGAATTGGGCCGGCTCGACCGGAGTAATACCACGGCCTCACAGAAAACCGGCGTAAAATAGCGCTTGCGCTGCATTTCGCCGAGTGAGTGAGGGTACCGGAGGCCCAACCCCTCCATCCCCACTTATTCCCTTCTAAAAGGCCGGCAACGCATCTGTGACTCTTCTGGTGTTGCGGGTGTCCATGGGCAACGGTTATCGCTTACCATCAGGTGATCCGTTTGCTCGTTTGCTGCCCTATCCTATAAAATTATTTTTTATCTATGAAGGTTTTACGCCGACCAGAGGCGAAAAGTGTACGTGACCCCAACCAGCTACTTGGAGCTGATAAAGGCGTTCCAGAACCTGTACTCTATGAAGGTAGAACAAATCACGAAAGCCAGGCTACGGTGAGTGTATATATTAATTTAAGGATTTTTTTTCGAGTAAAACTTGTAGAGAGTTATCTTCTAGTGACTTCTGCAGACAAATCGATAATTTGTTTCGGAACTCAGTCATGACAAACAGACAGATAGACAAAATTACACGCAGAATCTGTGGAATGTTAAGATATTTCGTAGACACGATCTTTTGTAAGGTATGCGCGGGGATATAAATCCAATGCGTAGAGGCCATTTAATCGAAATTTAATGAAACTGTGCGTGGAGTGTACCAACTGAGTCTAATAACCTCCATCTGCATCATGAGAAATGCAGCTAAAGACTATATATCCAGTTAGATGTGCAGAAACTATTGTTCAAACGTTTATTGTACTTTGGTGGTAATAAGAACCGGGCTAAGGAAGAGATCCCGGAGACATGCCTTTTCAAAGCCCCCTAATAGGGTACTTCCCTCTATATTAGAAAAGATCTAAAAGCATATTACTATGATATCTTATGCATTAAATAGTCAGAACCATCATGTTTAAGTACATAAAATAACAAAAAATAGTTTCAAAGTATTCACTTTTATAATCTATACGTAAAACAAGAGCGAAACATAGGCCGCCATGTCGTGACGTCATAAGGTACTGTAAACTTATGCGTATCAATGTCATTATGAATCATAGTACACATAAAGCCGCAAAACAATAAAAAAAGAAGTTTGTAGGTTGCTTTTTTAATGTAAGAGAACGTTATAAATACGTAAGTTAAATTGAAATCGCACGTGAATCACACTATGGAAAGCAGTTTTGTAAAAGGAGATAGTACGAATTTTCCAAAAATAAATGCATTAATGGTCGGAAAATTCTTTGCTGCAAATCCCGACTTTTGTTCTGCCGAGTTACGGAGTATTAAAACATCGATGTCAGTATTACTCTTTTATTATTATTCCTTTATTAGTTGTTTTATATATCAAAGATAATAACTCATTTTTAAATTATGAATATAATAATACATAGCATCAAACATAGAGCTTCGTTTATTATTTACATGCCGTATTGACGTCATCGCTAAAGAGTAACAACTCGTGCGGCGCCTTCGTCTAATTACGCGCGAAATTTGAAAATAAAAATTTTTAATGCATTTTTTATAGTACTTAACGAGTGTATAAAATTTTTATATTTTAAGTATATGGTTTACTGACACGCAAGGATCAAATTAAGATTCTTTTCAAAGAAGAGATTAATTCCCTACTGATTTAAATATAGCAGGCGTTATTATTGCCGCTCACTACATGGGCCCCCAAAAAAGCAGACCAATATTGGTGCGAAAGGATCAACATTGATGTGAACGGCTAAGGATGTAGAGAGGTGTGTTTGCGATCGCGATCGAAATACCGTTCGCGTTATGTCTTTATTACACTTCCCTACGAGCATCTGCTCTTGTGATTTTACACGGGGGTCGTACGGCAGCTGGAGTGTCGCACCTCACGCTATAAAATGATTTACAACTAACATCAGCTAAGTAAAAATAAAATAATTTTCAACACTCACCCGGTCGGGGATTTCACGCACTAATAATAATTATTTGAATAACTCTAAAAGTTCTTTATATTAAAATAATTTTAATCCGTAGTAGATTTTTACAACTCCAGCACGCAAGTAGTCTTGATGTGTGGCCGGCGAATGTTAGCTCTTTCGCTCCTACGTTCCCAGATCTCAGGTACTATCCCACCAACCTCCCATGGCCCTATCAACCTGCGTACGGAATCTGCTGATCGCATTTTGGCCGCACGCATTTCTTGACTCCCTACCCTACAAGTTATTTAAAATCTGTCTCCATCGCCCCTAATGTCCTTCTCCCCTGAAGGGGCGGACAACACACATTACGCTTTCGGCTCTCCCCTGGTCGCAGCGTGCCCACCGTTGGTGTACCGCTGGCTTTGTCTTACACATTTTCTTCCCTCTTCGGATTTCTACCGTCTTCTTTATTCACCTCAGAGTCCACTCCTAATCTTGTACCACCTATGCGCAAAGTCTCTCAGTCGCCGGAAATTCTCCTCCGTCGCCACAAGGTCACAGTAATACACTGGTCCAACTTCTACCACCTTCACCTTATCTAAAAGACTCCTACGCGCCTCAATATATAAACTACAGTCCCACAAAGCATGATGCAGGTCCTCGTCCTCGCACTCCCCACAAGGGCAACTACTGCTATCAACTAACGACAGCCTAAATAGCCTACCTTTGAAATCTCAGGTACAGTCGGCAAAGTTCCCGGTGCAAAGCAAACATAATCCTTTGAATCGCCTCACGTGCGAAGCCTCTCCCATTTTTTACTACAGCCAATAGAACATAAAATATGTTTGTTGATATGCGTAAAGTAAAATTTACGAATATCACAACCACATTGTTTTCTACAGACTTCAGAGACGTTTTGCTTTCTACTGGTGTTAAGACGTGAAGTTCGCTCCTCGTTCGATATTGTTTTTATTGGCCCTGGCTTTTGGATTGTGCATTTTTATTGACCTTCGTTATTTGCTGACCTGTGCACGTTTATTGGACTAATTTTCTATTGTGTTTTTATTGACCCTGGCATTTGAATTTTGGATTTTGGTCGACCTTAGTTATCTGGTGACCTGTGCGCGTTTATTGAACTAATTTTCTATTGTGTCTTTATTGACCCTGGCTTTTGAATTTTGGATTTTGATCGACCTTAGTTATCTGGTGACCTGTGCACGTTTATTGGACTAATTTTCTATTGTGTTTTTATTGACCCTAGCTTTTGAATTTTGGATTTTGATCTACCTTACTTATCTGGTGACCTGTGCGCGTTTATTGGACTGATTTGATTGCTAATACGATAACCATTGCTACGTCACGTTGTTCGGTCAGCCCATAATAAGTCATGTATCGATGTATAACCATTCCAGCTATACTCGTATAAATAACATCGCTAAAAAAATAAATATCGTGCACACGATATTTTTTTTTTTTTAGATTAAACTTTTGTAAATAGTGGATTTAGTTTGTTTTTTTTTTATTAATATATTAGATTACTATTATTATAGGCGTAAATAGACATTTTGTTTATATTTTAGTTGACGATTATTTTTCTATATTTGTGTTTAAATCTGGGTATTTAGAATAATAATCGTTACATGTGTTGCTGTGCAGATACGTCCGCGGGCTGGAGCGGCTGTCGTACGCCGCGGGGCAGGTGGGGCTGATGCAGAGCGCGCTGCAGGATCTGCAGCCGCAGCTGGTGGACACATCGGACCGCACCGAGAAGCTCATGATCAAGATCGAGCAGGACACTGTTGTCGTCGAGAAGCAGAAGGAGGCAAGTGTCATTTTTGGCTTTTGCAACTACATCTTTAATCTATCTCATGCCTTTATGACTAATTAACAATAGTGCAATATTGCAAATGCTGCGACACAGGCAAATGCAGTTCGAATAAGAGTTTGAAAGAAGGAGACATGCAATTACCATTTACGCCGGGGAATATATACCTAGTGTTTTTTTTTATAATGCAGGGAATTCAATAATAATTTATTGAAAATAAGCAGTCATAATAATTAGTACTGAATTAGTTTTTAGGTACTAATATTAAGTCGAGGCGAACTTCTTTATTTTTATACTTTCTTTACTGTCATATTACATTTTTATTTTGACATCTCTGCCTAAAGGCAAACGCATTTATGAACTATACAGCCACATGTAGACAAATTGTAGCATAATTGATAGATTATAATTGTCCTGTTTTTGTTTTAAAATATTTTGTTATTATTATCGACGTAAAACAATTCACCAAAAAGTTTTCTGTAAATATTTATCAATAGAAACTCACACGATGACCTTCTGACTAAACTCAGCCTAAGCCTTGGCCGGGCGTCACGGCTGGGATGAAAGTAGGTTATTGCTTCATCATTGAATCATATAGGAGCTTGTGAAGAATTGCTTTTGGAGCGTGTTTATTGCACTGCATGCAGCATAGAAGTACACCTCCAAAGAGACTTATTACTGCAAGCTAGGTTCCAAGTGTAAGACTGTCTCGAGCGTACGGCGAGTGTCAGCCGAGGTTGTCACGTGACGTTATGTAGCCGCGGAGATGAGAGAGATGAGAGAGCTGAGAGAGATGAGAGAGACTTGTGCGCGCAGATCGTGGGCGCGGACGAGGCGCTGGCCAACGAGGCGGCGGCGGCGGCGCAGGCCATCAAGGACGACTGCGAGTCCGACCTGGCCGAGGCGGCGCCCGCGCTGGCCGCCGCGCTGCACGCGCTCGACACGCTCAAGCCCGCCGACATCACGCTCGTCAAGTCCATGAAGAACCCGCCCGCCGGCGTCAAGCTCGTCATGGAGGCCGTGTGCGTCATGCGCGGCGTGCGCGGCGAGCGCCGCGTGGACTCCTCAGGTGCGCCTCGCGTCTGCCAGCTGGGCTCCTCCCAGCCTCATATGTACCGACAGGTGCTCCTCGCACCTACTAATCAGGAGATGGGCCTCAGACGTACTAGCACGCAACAGGTGCTCCTCGCACCTACTAACTGGGAGATGGGCCTTACACGTACTAGCACGCGACAGGTGGGCCTCACACGTATTAGCACGTGACAGGTGCTCCTCGCACCTACTAACTGGGAGATGGGCCTTACACGTACTAGCACGCGACAGGTGGGCCTCACACGTATTAGCACGTGACAGGTGCTCCTCGCACCTACTAACTGGGAGATGGGCCTTACACGTACTAGCACGCGACAGATGGGCCTCACACATATTAGCACGTGACAGGTGCTCCTCGCACCTACTAACTGGGAGATGGGCCTCACACGTACTAGCACGTGACAGGTGGGCCTCGCACTTACTAACTGGGAGGTGGCCCTCACACGTACTACCACGCGACATGTGAGCCTCGCACCTATTATAGACCGAATAGGTCGTAGACTATGTTTGTTACCCCCCTAAGCAATAACGGTTTTACCATGAACGCCACTGACAAAAGCTAGTCTAATAATATAATAAAAAAAAAATACGTAATACGTTAATCATTGCACTCCGTAGAAACGGTTTGACCGATTTTTGTGATAAATATTTGGTGGTCTGGGGATGGGTCGTGGGCTGTTTATTTTTTTTTTTTTAATTATATTTTTTTTTTGTAAACCTTAGTGTATTAATTATGTATGTATGTGTATATATATATATATATATATATATATATTTGTGTATGTATAATTTATAGATATATGTAAGTGTATACCTAATTTGATATGTTAAATATTTATGTCTTGCAATAGTAGCTTTTATTTTTATTTTTTTTCGTCTTATTCGCTCAGGCTGCTTGTGGTTTGCCTGACGAAGGCAAAACTAAGGGATCTGGCTGAAAATCAGTGTTGCCTCATTACTGGGGCACCAGCACTGAGCCAAGTCCTTTTCAAACTGCAGCACACATTTGAAACTCAAACCTTTCTTTAATGTACAATTTGTTACCAAAATGTATTTTAATACTTTATAATGTTTTCTTTTGTGTGTGTTTTGTTTGTGTTGTCAGTTTGAATAAAGTATATCTATCTATCTATCTATTAACTGGGAGGTGGGCCTCATATGTACTAGCACGCAACAGGTGGGCCTCGCACCTACTAACTGATAGGTGGGCCTTATACGTAGCGTAATACTGCTAGTAAGCGTACTTGCTCTTATGTATCCCTATCGCTTGGCTATCTTGGTATTTGTCCTACTTTTTGATTTGGATGTCTCTTCTCAAGTGCCTTTGTACCCATGACCCATCCTCTTAATCATATATTCACGATCAACGTACGGTGGCACAGTTCTACAGTCCGCAGCTTAGGATACCTCATCTCCCAATCCTTAGTAAGTTATGTCTTCTGAAAACTAGAGTCACGCAGTAGTTTTGATCTATGTAATAAGTTACAAACAATTTTTAGAAATAATGGTTTGCCCCCCTTTGTATGTTATTACATTACATTTTTTAAATTGTACATATTATAGGAAGACCATACGAAGACTTTTGGGCTCCGTCGTTGAAACTGCTCGGCGACATGAAGTTCTTGGAGACTTTGAAGAATTATGACAAAGACAATATTCCTGCGGCCACCATGAAGAAAATCAGAGACAAGTATGTTTTGAATAGTGGTTGTCTGTCAGATTCCAAATGAATTTGCATATTGGCCGAAAAATAGGAAATTGATATGTATTAAAAGAATTGGTATTGAAATTGGTGTTAAGATTAAAAAAATACATCTACTCACACCTTCGAAACTCACTTCACACTCATTCGAAGAAGCGAGCGAGTACAGTCAGCATCAAATATAGCTTAGCACCTTAGTAATATATTACAATACAACAATCGAATTTGTTAATTTGCCAATTATAAAAATATCTAACTGTGGTTGAGTTAAGGTTGAATTTTAAGTGGATATCACTAAACTTGGTTGTAAACAAATGAAACACGGGTTCTCTTGCGAGTTCTGTATTGCGACTGACTAAATTGAATATGGTACACACCCTCGTTATATGTAAATGTAAAAAATGACATAAACATCCACCCCACCGAAGGGCGAAGTCCTTAACTACATATGAAAATAATACAAAACTAAATTTAAAAAGTAGCAATATAAAACTAAATTTTGTAGAAATATCTCTCAACAAATAAAGGTAACAACAATTCTAAATATTGTCTTAAAAACAATAGACATTAAAATAAATCTAAATAAAATAACTATTTTCTAACTGTGAATTTACACAAAAATTAAGTACGTAGATAATCAATTCAACGTGATATATTCAGTTGAACGAACTAGTTAAGTTTAAAATACCTACATATTACTCGTAAAAGAAGATTGATTATATAATAATGAGAATAAATGAACTAATCCGTGTCAATTGGCAAAGGACATATTTTAGAAAGTGATCTTTTAACGATGCCACTACGACACTTAATACTGTAAACTCGTGTGAGAGTATCTTCTCCGGGATTTAGCTACGATACGACCAATAGCCCATTTTCCAGGTGGCATTTGGTCTTCTTTGAGAAGCACGATATCTCCGATCTCAAATTCTTTCTGCTTTTTCACCCATTTAGCACGAGTTTGAAGTCGCGTCAAATACTCATTTTGCCATCTGTGCAAAAACTTTCTACTAGACGTTGCGTATGTTGCCATCGAGATAATTTGCTTAGGCTCACATTTTGAAGATTTGGATTGGGTACAGATATTGGTGCTTCTCCAATCAGAAAATGTCCGCGGTGTTAAAATTTCCAATCCCGTGTCTGACGTGTCTATTGGGATCAACGGGCGTGAATTAAGGCAAGCCTGAATCTGGTAAAGTATGGTGATCGTTTCTTCGAACGTCAGGTGAGTATTTAATATTCTTTTCAGGTGAAATTTGGTGGATTTTACAGCCGCCTCCCATAATCCCCCAAAATTTGGACTAAATGGAGGAATGAATTTCCATTCTGTTCCATCTGCTGCAAGAATATCTGCTACATGACCAGGTAACTCAAGTTTTGCTTCTTTCCATGCCCTTTGTAATTCTTTGTTTGCACCAACAAAGTTTCGGCCATTGTCACTCCAAAGGAGAATGCCCAAATTTGCCCCACCGGTCCCAAAGCTATAACAAAATGTAAATAAATATAAAAATAATATTACTAATTTTAGTGGCATTTATTTCGCAAATAGGCGTGCGAGAGAAAAACTCAATAAATAAAGTGTTTCTTAGAAACGGAAATGGCAATATGACAAATACGAAACCATTTATATGACCGATTAATATGGTCAAAAGTCAGCTTGACGTTGTTTGTCGTCGTGCGTGACTTGTGATTTTTGTGTTCTGGCTGTTTCTGTGCGCTTACTTGTGATTTTATGATTAGTTTAACTGACCCTTGCTGTGTTTCCTGGACTTATTACTTGCCTCACTGACTACCTTTCGCTGTGTTTTAATCGGAATAAAGAATTGCTTATTGATTTGCAAAATGTCGCGGTGCACGAATTGTCGTTTTTGTATCACCTTTCAACGAAGACGTTTCGTATCAGATTTGAACGAGGGTGCACAAAATATACTTATGAGATGGAAATCTGTGCAGGAGGAATAATTGTAATGATTTAAATAAGTTACTAAAGTGTTCGTTTAATTTATTTATGTGTATTTTGGTTGGCTACCTTAAGTGTCATTGTTATTTTATTCTACAGTGCATAATTTCAAACTCGAACAATAAAGAACTCTTCTCTTTATTTGCAGCTTATTATTAGCTTTTTTATTTGATACTGTTGTAGCTGTGTAGTGGGTAATAGAACAGTAGGATGTTGCTGTCATGTTATGTGTACATGATGTATTTAAGATGGGCTAGGTATCAAGATAATGTGACTGCACCAGCATCATTTCTGGACAATGTTATTGATATGAATGAATAATAAAATAAATGGTTATTAATATTTAAACATTAGTTTTTTATTTACATACCTACACCTTAATCACTGTTCTAAAAACTATAATGATTATACTGTTTGATTAAATGTAACATCTAACCGACATTAGGTTGGGTATATCTGTGTATCTATGAAGGAAAAATAGTTCGTAACAATACTAGTAATAGGATAAATTATTATTAAACTGCACATAATGTAAGTTGCTGAAAAATCAATGAACCCTTCATTGAAAAATGGGTAAAAGTACTGTAATCAAACTGACAAAACAAGCTTTCTTATTTCATTAAGTATATTTAATAAACTTATTTTTACATTACATTGTGCAATGTAAAAATAAGTTCTCTTTTTTACACTATTGTGTAAGCTGCTAAAAAATACACGAAAATGCTAGGAATATACTGTGATTCCAACTAATTACGTTTCTTTTTATCAAAAAATATTTTATGTCAAACAAAATGCATATCGTCGTCTTACAACTTTGCTAATAAATATTAGTAGGCGACATTTTTTATTTGTTAATATCTTTATTTTCGCACGCAGTTCGAATTATATCTGATTTCATTAAAAAGCTATGCTAATTACGCACACATTAAAAAAAACTCATTAGTGGGCATGCATAATTATAACTGGGGCACAGCTTCTTTACAAATTTGGGCATTGTCCTTTGAATACATTTTCCACGTAGTGACACAAATCTGTTGAACGCTCCAATGAACGCCTCTGATGTTAGATCGCAGACCAACTCCAAATGTATGGCCTTTGTGGACATACATACGAATACTGCGATGTATGCTTTATTGGTTTTAGCTCCTCTACCCTTTGACGCCAAGATTTGCAAAGGGCCGGCAAAATCAATTCCGCTATAAAGAAATGCTCTAGATGGCGTTGTGCGTGACTTCGGAAGGTTCTCCCATGAGCTGAGTCTTTGACATAGATTTGTATCGAGCACATATAATACATTTATGTATGTGAGTTTTTATCAAGTTCTTCACTCGTATGATCCAGTACTTAGACTTGATGTAACAAAGCATCAGCTGAATGCCACCATGCAATGTTTTTTGATGAGCTTCAGCAACTATGAGACGTGCCAAATGATTTTGAGTACCAAGTATAATTGGATGCTTTTGATCGTTACTCAAATCAGCGTTTCTCAATCTACCACCCACTCTGATCAATTGGTTTTCGTCTAAGTATGGATTCAGACTTCTTAAACTGCTTTCTCTTGCTACATATTTTTTCTTCAGTAATGCTTCTATATCCTTACTAAATTCTTCTCTTTGTGCAATTGTAATACATTTTATTAAAGCATTTTCTAATTCATCAGTAGTAATATGTTTATCTATATTTTCTGATCTTTTCTTAGAATTGACAAATCTTAAACTGTAGATTATAGTTCTTAAATTTGTTGTAGTGTATCAAATTCTTCATTAATTATTTTTGACTTATTTTCTTCAACTTGCATATTTACTGTTATTTTCTTCATCTCTAATTCTGTAGTTGGTATGTTCAGTTTTGAAAAATGTATGTTCTGATCCTTAAGCCATTCTGGCCCTTTCCACCATAAGTTGTTGTCTATGAGATTGTCCAAACTCATTCCTCTTGACCCAATATCAGCTGGATTGTCTTTCGATTTAACATGAAACCATTGAGTGACGGGGATGTTGTCTAAAATTTCAACGACTCGATTACTGACAAATGTATTCCATCTGTTCGGGTCACCCATGAGCCATGACAAAACGATTGTCGAGTCTGTCCACGCAACGATCTGGTTTTCTCTCAGTCTCATAGCCTCTCTCACTTGCTTTAGTAATTTAGCCAAAAGCACAGCGCCACTCAATTCTAAGCGTGGCAAAGATATAGGTTTGATTGGAGCCAATTTAGTTCTGGATACAATTATCCCTGTTTTGATATCACCATTCTGAGTTTCTACTCTGTAATAAACAGCTGCGCAATATCCTTTAGTTGATGCATCACAAAAGCCGTATATGTTTATTTTATTTTTATCTTGATTTGTATATATCCATCTATTTATGTGTATTTTATTCACATTTTCAAAACTTTGTCGTAATATTAACCATTCTTCTTCATCCTTTTGGCCTACTATTTCATCCCAATCAAGTCTTTGTTTCCAAATGTTTTGTATTAACATTTTTGCAGTGATAATTGCTGGGGATATCCATCCGAGTGGATCAAAAAGACTTTGAACGTCTGCTAAGATGGTTCTTTTTGTTATAAATGTTGGTTTTGGAGGTAATTTTGTGTGGTATTGAAAAGAGTCTGTTGTCATATTCCAAGTTAATCCTAGAGTTTTAATAATGCTGTTATCTGTAATTCCTTTCTTGACGCTATTGCTTCTTAATGACTGTGGAATTTGATCTATAAACTCTTTACAATTTGACGCCCACTTTTGCAGCATGAATCCACCCTTTTCTAGCAACTGTCGTAACTGCCTACTGCCCTCTATTGCGCTTTCCAGACTGAAATCTCCGCCAAGACAGTCATCAACATAGAAATCTTCCTCAAGTATTTTAGCACCAATAGGAAAAGTGTTGCGTTCATCTTGTGATAACTGTTTTAGTGTTTTGATGGCTAGGTAAGGTGCGGAGGCAGTACCGAAAGTGACACGGAGCATTCTGTAATCTTCAACTTCATCTGTAGCATGTCTCCTCCACAGTATTCGTTGACAGTCAGTATCTTCCTGTTTCACTAGGATCATGCGATACATTTTTTGGATATCAGCTATGTAACATATTTCCTTCATACGCCATCTCATTATTAGATTTCGTAAATCCTCTTGGAGTTGGGGTCCCACAAACAACAAATCATTGAGTGAGATGTTGTTTGATCCCTTACATGACCCATCGAATACAATTCTAACTTTTGTTGTTTCACTATCTCGGACAACCGCGTGATGAGGCAAATATATTGAAAAATTCTCTTTTTCTGCCACTGGGACCTTTTCCATGTGATTTAATTGTATATACTCTTCCATCACTTTCGTGTATTCTTCTTTCAATATCGGATTTCTTTCTAATTTTCGTTCTATTTGTTGTAATCTCTTCAAAGCGATTTCTCTTGTCCGTCCTACCTCTTGTATTGACCTTTTAAACGGTAATTTGACAACATATCTTCCATCTGTTGTTCTAGAATGCTCTTTCTTGTATATGTCTTCACATGCTTGTTCTTCTGAAGTTAATTTTCTCTGTTTTGTGTCGTCATCTATAGCCCAAAGATTTTTTAAGAGGTGATCCATGTCAATGTCTACCTGATGATGCATGGCGACAAGGTGAGTATTCGTTGATATAGGTTTATGTATATTTCCAAAGAGTATCCAACCAAGGTTTGTTTCTTGTGCTACAGGTGAACCTTGTGGACCTTTGACTAAGTTGTTCTTTACAATCTCAGTGTATACATCAATACCAAGTAATAAGTCGATTTTACTTGACATGAAGTACTGTGGGTCAGCTAAAGTTAGGCCTTCTAAGTGTGTCCATCCTATTTTTGGCTGAATTGTAGTACAAGGCAATGTGGATGTGATCGACTTAAGTACGTATGCTTTTACTTGTAGTTGAAAATCTTTATCATGTTTTGATAGGAGATTTAATTGAACAGCATAACGCACTGCAGTAGTTGTAGTGCCTACTCCGATAACTGAACCTCGCATTGGGATTTTTTTGAGCTTCATAAGTTGAGTTGCATTTTCACTAACGAATGAAGCCTGTGATCCAGGATCAATGAGTGCTCGCAGCACAGTATCTCGGCCACTCTCACTTCTAACCGGTACTAGTGCTGTGGCTAGCAATGCATTCTTCTGCTTTCGTGCAAAATTGGCAACAATTGACTCATCCTGAAGATCATCTTGTGCATCGTCATCATTTACATGTGTTGAGGAAATTCCAGGTGATGAACTAATCTTCTCTATGTCTTTAGAACCCTCTTCCTTCTTACAGTAATGAAGAAGTGAGTGATGACGCTTCCCACAAATTTTACAAGAAGTCTTCTGTTTGCAATAATATATAGGATGGCCAGATGATAAGCAGTTGTAGCATAATCGATTGGTTTTGACTACCTCGCATCTCTTCTCCGAGTCAAGCTTTGCAAATTCCTTACAGTGGCAAAGAATATGATCTCCGTTACATAATTTACACATCACTTGTGTACTTGAAGCATGAAATGTACGCTCTTTGGTTGTTCTTTGTGTATTAGATGAAGCTTGAAAGGTTATCTCGAGTGTTTGTATTTTATTTTCCAAAAATGTTATAAAATTTTGCAAAGTAGGTAGATCAGTTTGATATTCTTGGCTTACATGTGATTCCCATTCTTTGTGTATCTCCATATCCAATTTTTGCACCGTTAGGAATATTACGATAGGGTCCCAAGACACTGTACTAATATCCATTGTCCTCAAACTGTTCAGACATTCCTTTGTTCCATCAATTAAAAAATTTAACTGTCCCGGTGACTGCGAGTTGATTTTTCTAAATGAAAATAACCTCTTCAATGTGGCATTTACAATCAGGCGCTTGTTACAGTATCTATTTCTTAATGTACTCCATGCTTCTTCATAATTTCGCTCAGTCACCGGTATATGCTTGATGGTGTTCTTTGCTTCACCTTCTAAACACGACTTCAAGTAGTGAAATTTTTGTACGTTGCTTAATGACGTGTTGGTATGTATCAACGCTCTAAAAGTGTCTTCAAATGATTGCCATTCCTGATATGAACCCGAATAACTAGGTAAAGTTATCTGGGGAAGCTTGACTTCGGTGGTGTATGAACCCTCTTTTTTGGACGAGTGTGATAGTGCATCGTATTGTTGTACTGAACCTTCTTTTTTTGTAGTGATTAACTCGAGCGCGTCCGCTATTTCCGACTTCAAATCCAAATAAATTTCTTCACTTTCACTGTACTTTTCTTCTATAAAATATTTGATAGTTTTCCTTTCTTCTTGGTTAGTAATTTTTATCAAAGATTGATGTGCACTTTTAAAAGATTTCCAATAATCTTCCAGCGATTGAATACGTGTTTCTAAAAATCCTTTAGTTATTCTCGCTTTCGGAGACTTTTTATAGTTGGTTTTACACTTTTACTACACTATTAGTTCGTATAAATCTTCTAAAACGGCGGTGATTTCTTCTAACTTGGCCATAGTTATTCACTTGTTATTCTATCTGCGTTAAAACGTTCGATTTGCAATAGTCATTCAAAGCACAAATATCTATAAGCAGTATAGCCGCGCTCGACTCGTCTTCATATAGAAAAAACGGCTTAGCGACGACTCTTATCAGTTGGGTTAACCGGTTAATACGCGCTGGTATCCGGCTCGAAGGACCATTTTGTTATTGAGTTAAGGTTGAATTTTAAGTGGATATCACTAAACTTGGTTGTAAACAAATGAAACACGGGTTCTCTTGCGAGTTCTGTATTGCGACTGACTAAATTGAATATGGTACACACCCTCGTTATATGTAAATGTAAAAAATGACATAAACACTAACAATTTATTGTGTCATGCAGGTACTAAAGTGAAGCTATTTTTGGTGTTGACCATATCTCTGATGAGGGTATTTTGAATAAATAAAGTTTCAGATATACATAGCAGAAGCAATGCAAAAGACGACATTTATTTTATTCAAATCGAACCAGGTACATCCCAGACAGAGAGTTCGACCCGGTTGTCATCTCCAAGGTCTCGTCAGCTTGCGAGGGTCTGTGCCGCTGGGTGCGAGCCATGGACGTGTATGATCGAGTGATCAAGGTAAGACCAATATACCAGTATATATGTTTATGTATTATTCTGTTCCCTTTCCCTTCATAATAATATGTCGTTTGTCATATTTCTCAAGGATTGCGTTAGAAAATTCGACGAATACATCTTAGAACTCCCGTTTCATTTTTCACAATTATAGTTCGAAGTCTCTGAATAAATTTATATACAAACATGGTAACAAATAAAACCAAATATAAAAAAACTACATATCAACCCCTTTTTTTTGCGGGGGAAAATGCTCCTTATGCATCTTGTCACCGCGCTGGCTAGGCGCGGATGTGTGTGGGGTTCTCCGGTAGAGCACCGGCCTACCCACTAAAAACCCCCCGGTGTCCTTCCAGCCCATATCGGGGCGCGTGGCGGGGTCACTTTCGCGATGCTACTGCCACACGCCCACACATATCCCTCTCTATCTATATAACCCCTAGGGGCTTATGACAACCTGCAAGGGGTCTACGTAAGTGAAAAAAATATTTGGGGTTTCATGAAATAAAAATGGGGGTCTACGATAATGGATCTCACTGATAGTAGTACTATTTATAAAAGTACCTATCGAGAAAAAATATTTATTATTATTATTAATTAATTATGATTATTAATTTATGTTATACTAGCTTTCCGCCCGCGGCTTCGCCCGCGTTATATTCGAATTTCCCACAGGAAGGATATGTTTTAACAATACTGCCATACAACCTTTCACCCCTCCTTTCAACCTTTTACAACCCTTTTCTGCTTTAAAAGGTAGCCTCTGTCCTTTCTCAGCCTCTAGACTATCTGTGTACCAAATTTCATTTAAATCGGTTCAGTAGTTTTAACAATATTTCCATACAACCAATAATCCCTCCTTTCAACCTTTTACAACCCTTTACAACCTTTTTTGCATGAAAAAGTAGCCTATGTCCTTTCTCAGGCTCCAGACTATCTGTGTACCAAATTCATTTAAATCGGTTCAGTAGTTTTAACAATATTTCCATACAACCAATAATCCCTCCTTTCAACCTTTCACAACCCTTTACAACCTTTTTTGCATGAAAAAGTAGCCTATGTCCTTTCTCAGGCTCCAGACTATCTGTGTACCAAATTTCATTTAAATCGGTTCAGTAGTTTTGGTGTGAAAGCGGAACAGACAGACAGACAGACAGAGTTACTTTCGCATTTATAATATTAGTATGTATGTATGTATAGTATGGCACAAAACAATGAGCTTTTCCACAAATACTATTTTCACAGTACTTTTGATTAAAATTCACCGTCTTCAATTTTCACAGATGACACTCCAGTTTTTTTATTTGAGTTCATTAAATGACGATAACTTTTTTTTTAATGAACCGTTTTTGATGAAACAAAGTTTAGATATTATTCTGAGTTAAAACAAAGCAAATAGTGAAAGTTTCAAGCAAATCGGTTTAGTACTTTCGGAGATAAACGTGAACATACATACAGACAGACAGACAGACAAAAAATTCCAAAAATTTTTTTTTGCTTTCTAATAATCTATTAAGTGCCCCTCTATCCATTTCAGTCAAAAATACTAAATGTACAGACAAAATATTTTTACTGTCTTATTATATGTATAAGACAGTAAAAATATAAACATAAACATAGCAATGGGTCTACGACAAAAACCAAAAACGAAAACATAGCAATGGGTCTACGACACAAAAAAGCTTGGGAACCTCGGCACTAACAAGTAAAAAAAATATTATGATAACATAATGTAGTTACAATTACTGTAATTTGTTAAGTTGTTTTTAGTCAAGGAAACAATACAATACACGCAGCAACCGACACCGATTTGTTTAGGAATAGTTTTTTATTTTTTTTTTGTGAGTATAATGTAATCGCCAATGTCTCTTTGGGGAAACCGACACATAGGTAAAGGGAATATAGGCGTTTGGTAAACTTTACAGGACTGCACTGAATGCTAGCAGCTTAGGTCACCGCCGATATGGAGATCTTTGCGATATTCCTAAGTCCAGCAGTGGGTGTTTTTCAACTGGAATGATGCTTGATGAATGGTGGCTATTGGTCAGGTGGTGGCCCCAAAAAAAGCGGCCCTTGGCGATGCCGAGTCGGAGCTGCAGGCGCAGATGAACACCCTCAACGAGAAGAGGGCGCAGCTGCAGAGTGTCTTGGATAAGTTGCAGGTGAATTTGTGGTTGGAATTCCTTTGTTGCCATATCTCGTTATGTATTTACCAGTCGCGAGTAAGTGGACTTTGTGACTAACTAATGCCACAGATAATATAGTTTTGGGAGTCAAAGTGCTCGCAATTTAAAAAGCCTCTTTTTGAAGCTGTCTTTACCATAGTTTATTTGTTAAAATTATGTCATTTTGAGAGATACACTATAGATATGACACAGGTGTCAAAATGCATTTATTACATTATGAAGATATTGCCGCATGAAATAGCTGTTTAACGTCGAGTATTATTTTAATTTTTTGTTATAATCTTAATATCAAAAAAGCTCACTTTATGGTCCTTTTAGACGTAGACCAATAGTTATTAAACTAAAGAATAACATAATTTTGCAGGTTAGGTATTTTTTAAACAAAGTTATTATTACATAATTGATGTACAGTGTACTGAGAGAAAAAAGTAGAAAGCATTTTTGAGATATTTTTTCATTCAGAATTATGGGATGCAATATGACCTAAAGTTTTAAAGTAATATTAGATATTTATTCTGTAATGTAAAGAACATTTTGGATTGATTCCATTGCGCCATATGTAAGTAGTAATATGTTACGGATTCTTACTGAAGCGGAATTAGGTTGAATATCATCACATTTCTTCTTTTCTCTTGTTTGCATACAGGCTCTTAACGACGAGTTCGCAGAGATGACGCGCAAAAAGAAAGGCTTAGAAGACGAGATCGACCTTTGCTCCACCAAGCTGGCGCGCGCTGAGCAGCTGATCGGGGGGCTGGGCGGAGAGAAGGACCGCTGGACCGAGCTGGCCGCCGAGCTGCTCAACCTGCTGGACAACATCCTGGGTGAGTGACGCAGGCGCGGGAACACGCTGGCAACAACCAGCTCATAGTAGAGGGCGCCAACAACAAACGCACGCTCCAGGAAATCGAGGACAAAATCCTGGAGGTTGGACTAAGTCTTTGACAGATGTCACTGGATTCTATGGTCACTTACTACAGCCTGTTTATTTACGAGGGTGCCAACAAGATCGATAGATAAAATCTTTATTTAGAAAACATCTTCATCACACACAAACATAGGAACACAAAGAAACTAAAATTAAATTTTCTTAAAACAATAACCCAGTACAAACCAAAAGGTGTGTGCGCTGCAGAAGTGTAAAAGAGTCATAGCTCAGTGATTGACTCGCAAAAGGATGGGAGCATTACACTGGTATTCTGCTACAACCTGAGGGTTTTGTTTTTACCAATAATTTGTGAAGATTTTACATAAAATTAAACATAATTTTTACCGCGGGTGAGCCATGTTTCGGCACGAATTGGGCCGGCTCGACCGGAGTGATACCACGCCTCATAGAAAATCGGCGTAAAATAGCACTTGCACTGTGTTTCGCCGAGTGAGTGAGGGTACCGGAGGGCTCCTCCCTTTCCCCCTTATTCCCTTTTAAAAGGCCGGCAACGCATCTATGACTCCTCTGGTGTTGCGGGTGTCCATGGGCAACGGTTATCGCTTACCATCAGGTGATCCGTTTCCTCGTTTGCTGCCCTATCCTATAAAAAAATATAAAAAAGAACTTCAAATCTTCTGCATTAATCTAAGAGTGAATCCTGAAAATCAACTTTTATTTACAAAGAGGAAAGATGTGATTGTTTTTTGTTTGTTTGTTTGCATTGAATAGGCTAAGAAACTACTTACGGGAGGGATCGACACATTGTCACCACTGCGCATCCGACCTCGACTCGGCCCAGCATACGCTGGCGGAGTGCCCCGCGTGGGCCTCCGAACGCCGAGTCTTGGTCGCAGAGATCGGGCGAGATCTGTCTCCGCCAGCATTGATTGCGGCAATGCTGGCGGACGAGGGAGGTTGGAGGGCTGTGGCCTCCTTCTGTGAAGCAGTGATGCTCCAGAAGGAGGCCGCCGAGCGGGGTCGGGAGATGGCCGATCCCGCTCGAAGAAGGCGGCGCCGGGCTCGGTAGCACAGCTGCGGCGCCGCCGCGGGTCGCCGGCCGGCGCGAGTAAGTCGCGACTGCTACGGCGACCCGGGATGGACCACGCCCCTTCCGTGGCCGGGGGGGCGTCGTCGGTGGAGGAGACCGGGGGAGGTAGTAAGCCTCCCCCGAGGAGGGCTCCCCTGTGTCGACGGGGGAGCGGAGGCTGGGGGTTCCCGGAAGAAGCTTTCTGTTCCCGGGGGGATCCCTACAAGCCTGAGGAAGGCCATCCCTGAGGTTTTTAGTGGGTAGGCCTCCCCCTTCTGGGGAGGAGAGCCCCACATAACCCCGGCTCGCCACAGCCGGGGTATGCAATTTAATGCATTTTCCTCAGGGAAACAAAAAAAAAAAAAAAAAAAAAAAAAAAAAAAAAAAAAAAAAAAAAGGCTAAGAAACTACTTGACAGATTTAAAAAAAATATTTCACTGTTGGGAACTTTACTATCTCCGGTGAACATAAGCTATATTAAATTTTTAAACATGTTAAGAATCCGAAATGTGTATGGGAGTGTGTGTATGTGTGCGTGTGAAAAAATTCTAACTGTTGAAATATTTGTTTAATGTCCGTGCGAAGCCGGGCTGCTAGTCTAATCATAAATGTGCTGAAGTCATCCCACTGAATTAAAACTATCTAGAATTATGCTAAAACATACACTTATATTATTTGTATTAGAAACTAGCAGACCCGACAGACTTCGTCCTGTCAAAAAGATTTGTAAAGTGTCAGTTTTTTGTTTCTACTTATTTTATAGTCAGGGCAAAAAATTCTCATGTACAGAACCGTCACCCCGGTGGTAGGGCGTTGTGATTAAAAAAAAATAATTACAAAAAAGGTCCAAATGAACTATTTACATTTTGTGATTATTCAATTTTGGAACGTGACATTAAAACCTCCAACGATGTATTCTGTGCCCTAACGCACGCATGCATACTGTTTTGATAGATATCGATTTTATTTTTTTACTAGCTGGCCCAACAGACGTTGTCCTGTCAAATGTCTCAAATGTCAAATGTCTCAATGTCACGTTGTCTCACGTTGTCTCAAATGTTTTTAAATAAATAATTTAGCTGAAAAACAATATCTATATGACCGTATTGTGAATCTAAACCATTCTCAAGCCCCCTGGAATACACACAAAAAATTTCATCAAAATTGGTCCAGTCGTTTAGGAGGAGTTCAGTCACATACACACGCACACAAGAAATATATATATTAAGATATAGCGTTAATAAAGCGCAAATTGACACACACCCTACAATGCTTAGACAACAGTGAGTGCTTGCAATATGAACTTTATACAATAACAATAAAGCTCAAATTGACTGTACGTTTTAGTTAGAAAACGTTTGTATGGAAAAAAATGGGCTGTTTTTAGGGTTTTTCCGATAATTACTCGAATTTTTCTCGACGTAAAAACCATCCTTGAACTTCAACGAACATTGTGAAAAAAGAATTGGTCAAATTGGTCCAGGCGTTGTTGAATTATGCACTTACCAACACATTTTGCGATTCATTTTTATATATAAGATTACACGTAATAAAAAAAATCATATAACTATTTATATCATATGTAACTATGGAACGGTTTTTTGTTCAATAACGACGTAATTAATTTATTTAATTTATATTTTTAATGTATTTTTTTTATATTTGTATGCCTGCATTGCATATGGTCCAAGTATTTATAATATCTGTTGGAAAATTATTACAAATAAATTATCTACATTCTATTCTATTCTGATCTGTTATGTTTTGTTGTGTTCTATTCTATTCAATTCTATTTATTTTTCTTTTTATTTCACTTTGACGTTAAGTCTGCATATAAGTGCTTTATATCCAGGTGATGTCCTGCTATCCGCTGGCTTCATAGCGTATCTCGGACCGTTCACCGTCAACTATAGAAGAGAAGTTATACGACTTTGGAATGAGCGCACAATAGAATTAAGTGAGTTGATTTTTGTTAACAAATTACTTATAATAGAGAGTGTTTTTAAAATTTCTAGGAATACTTACATGCATTTCACTCAATCTCAAATAACTTTTGTATGATCAGTTAAAGCCTCTGAAATGCAAACCATAAAAGCAAGTTATTTATATTTCATTTAGAAGTAGATTTAAAATGACCATAGACTATAAATATTCTGTCAAAATACACTTGGTTACCATAAATTATAAAGTTGATATAATAAATCTATCGTTCAATCCATTAAATCTGGTAGAAAAAGAAAATGGAAAGTATTACCAAAATTATTTGTTCAAACGAACATGAGTTCACCCTAAAGTTATCTAACAGTTGTCTTAAGTTATATTTTTTTTATTCTTTATTTTATGACCATACACCTCAAGGTTAAGTCGGCCAAACATTGTCTAATAATAATATATATAAAATATATTAAAAAGTACAGTAAAGATTTACCAAATATAAAGTTACATTAAAAAATACCTATAAATTACATTTTACTTGTGTTCTTATTTACTTATTAATACAATAATTCTTTAACAACTTGATCGCAAAGACAAAAACTTATATCCTCGTTGAAATTCTAGAGGAACAAAAACAAAGAAAAAAGCGGCTAAGAAAGAGTTGAATTACGAATGCCATTTCGAAATCACCGCTGACTAAATAGTCAGTGGTGACTTTAAGATCACTTTTATAATAACTATTTATAATAAGTATTTTATAATACTTAAAAACTTTTATAATAATAATAGGGATATAACAACTGTTTCATGGACAATAAGGTAGTCTTACGATTGTTGTACAGACGTGCCTTGCTCAGAGATTTTCTCTCTGATCTCGACTCTGGGGGAGCCGGTGGTGATTCGCGCGTGGAACATCGCCGGGCTGCCTGTCGATGACTTCTCGATCGAGAACGGCATCATCGTCGAACAGGCGCGTCGATGGCCGCTCATGATTGACCCCCAAGGTGAGTACTTATCGAGACTACGTGAATACCTTCGCCTCAGTCAGTGTTCGCATTGCAGTGTTACGGCATGGCGCGTAAGATAGGCGACGAAATTAGGTACTGTGAATTTACATTTTATGTCGCATCTTGGCAACGTACACGGTTTTTGTGGGGGTTGCAGATATGCTACAAATCTCACAGCAGCTACATATACTATAGGCGACTATAATTATCCTCAAGTGGGCAGTCTGCTTGTTTGTCAAAATTTTACATAAAAAAAATAGAACCGACCCTGAAGAGACTCGATCGAAAATCGAGGATTAAAGAATCGACCTCTCTATCGACCAGTCGCTTATAAGACGAGGCATAATCGTCGTGAAGGCTCCCTTGCCATCCCCTTCTCGGCAGCCTACTAGTCACGAGTAGGTTCCTATCAACATAGGCCGGAGCCATTTGGGTGTACCGTGCCTCTTGCAGCGCATATGCTCTCTTTAATAGGGTAGCACTGACTGCGCTTCTTCTGAGGTACGGTCTTCTTTATCACGACAAGGCATATGGTTGTTTAGACCAACGGCTCAGGCTGAGGTTAGTCAGTAGGTCTTTTGGGTCGAGCCGCCTCGATTCGTCAAGAGTTCGACATAATCAGTACTTAGTTGCGGTGGTATCCATGAGGTTTCTCAGCTTCTCTCCAGAGGGGACAAAAATTGTGAAAGCTCATTCAAGCCTTAGGACCCTTATGGTTAAGGCTTGGGCTGAGTTTCAAGGAGTCGCTATCTCTGAGGTCCCGGTGGTGCTTGCGAGCATTTGTACCTTAGTCATGGTTGTTGTAACATGTTTTTTTTTTATAGGATAGAGAAGCAAACGAGCAAACGGATCACCTGATGGTAAGCGATAACCGTTGCCCATGGACAGCCGCAACACCAGAGGAGGCACAGATGCGTTGCCGGCCTTTTAAATGGGAATATGCTCTTTTTTGAAGTTTTCGATATCGTATCGGTTCGGAAATACTGCAGGCGACAATTCATTCCACAGTTTAGTAGTGCGTGGCAGAAAATTCCTGGAAGAACGCACTGTGGTGGACTGCCCAGCGTCTAGGTGATGAGGGTGAATGTTGTGTCGAGTAGAACGGTGACGAAACTAGCAGCAGGAATTAATTCGAACTATTTCTCGGAGCACTCCCTGTAATATAAGCGATAGATGATACATATCGGAGCTACATCTCTACGCAGCGCCAAGGAGTCGAGCCGACATGATCATGCTCTCAGTTGGATGCGGTCCAGAGGGAGAAGCTAGTACTGGGGAGCCCCTGCCCAAAGATGGGAACAGTATTCCATATGTGGCCAAACTTACGCCTTATAGAGTTGCATTATATGTGTATAATATAATATATGTATGTCTATTCATCCCATCCATAACACACACTTACCGAGCTTACTTTGGGCTAGGGCCTAGCCTAGCCGCTAGGCTAATTGGTGTAAGTGTAAGAAATATATATATATAATATATATTTTACTTATTCTGTCCAGAGACAAAGATGTCGATATCGCCAATTGTTTATTTATTTATTTATGTATTTAAGGTATAACAAACAGTTACGTCCCTCCCGTAGCCGGGGGGCGTCGTCGGTGGAGGAGATCGGGGGAGGTATTGTAGCCTCCCCGAGGAGGGCTCCCCTGAATTATCGCAGGGGAGCGGAGGCTGGGGATTCCCAGGGGCTCCCTACATGCCTGAGGAAGGCCATCCCTGAGGTTTTTTGTGGGTAGGCCTCCCCCTTCTGGGGACAACCCCATATAACCGCCGGCTCACCACAGCCAGCGTATGCAATTTAATGCATTTTCCTCACAAAAAAAATGTACAATACTGTAACCAACAACATTATCCGCAGATTAACAAAAAGAAAAATGATTGTATTATTTATTGCGGTTTGTTATTGTTCCCCTTCAGACCAAGCAAACAGATGGATCAAGAACATGGAGCGCGACAACCAGCTGAAGGTGGTGAAGCTGTCGGACGGCAACTGCCTGCGCGTGCTGGAGCTGGCCGTGACGCTGGGGCTGCCCGCGCTGCTGGAGCACGTGGCCGAGCACCTGGACGCCGCGCTGCAGCCGCTGCTCGTGCGCTCGCTCTACAGGCGCGTGCGCTGCTCTTGGTTGTTGGTTATTGTGAAGGTGGTGAAGCTGTCGGACGGCAACTGCCTGCGCGTGCTGGAGCTGGCCGTGACGCTGGGGCTGCCCGCGCTGCTGGAGCACGTGGCCGAGCACCTGGACGCCGCGCTGCAGCCGCTGCTCGTGCGCTCGCTCTACAGGCGCGTGCGCTGCTCTTGGTTGTTGGTTATTGTGAAGGTGGTGAAGCTGTCGGACGGCAACTGGCTGCGCGTGCTGGAGCTGGCCGTGACGCTGGGGCTGCCCGCGCTGCTGGAGCACGTGGCCGAGCACCTGGACGCCGCGCTGCAGCCGCTGCTCGTGCGCTCGCTCTACAGGCGCGTGCGCTGCTCTTGGTTGTTGGTTATTGTGAAGGTGGTGAAGCTGTCGGACGGCAACTGCCTGCGCGTGCTGGAGCTGGCCGTGACGCTGGGGCTGCCCGCGCTGCTGGAGCACGTGGCCGAGCACCTGGACGCCGCGCTGCAGCCGCTGCTCGTGCGCTCGCTCTACAGGCGCGTGCGCTGCTCTTGGTTGTTGGTTATTGTGAAGGTGGTGAAGCTGTCGGACGGCAACTGCCTGCGCGTGCTGGAGCTGGCCGTGACGCTGGGGCTGCCCGCGCTGCTGGAGCACGTGGCCGAGCACCTGGACGCCGCGCTGCAGCCGCTGCTCGTGCGCTCGCTCTACAGGCGCGTGCGCTGCTCTTGGTTGTTGGTTATTGTGAAGGTGGTGAAGCTGTCGGACGGCAACTGGCTGCGCGTGCTGGAGCTGGCCGTGACGCTGGGGCTGCCCGCGCTGCTGGAGCACGTGGCCGAGCACCTGGACGCCGCGCTGCAGCCGCTGCTCGTGCGCTCGCTCTACAGGCGCGTGCGCTGCTCTTGGTTGTGGTTATTGTTAAGGTGGTGAAGCTGTCGGACGGCAACTGCCTGCGCGTGCTGGAGCTGGCCGTGACGCTGGGGCTGCCCGCGCTGCTGGAGCACGTGGCCGAGCACCTGGACGCCGCGCTGCAGCCGCTGCTCGTGCGCTCGCTCTACAGGCGCGTGCGCTGCTCTTGGTTGTTGGTTTATGTGAAGGTGGTGAAGCTGTCGGACGGCAACTGCCTGCGCGTGCTGGAGCTGGCCGTGACGCTGGGGCTGCCCGCGCTGCTGGAGCACGTGGCCGAGCACCTGGACGCCGCGCTGCAGCCGCTGCTCGTGCGCTCGCTCTACAGGCGCGTGCGCTGCTCTTGGTTGTTGGTGATTGTTAAGGTGGTGAAGCTGTCGGACGGCAACTGCCTGCGCGTGCTGGAGCTGGCCGTGACGCTGGGGCTGCCCGCGCTGCTGGAGCACGTGGCCGAGCACCTGGACGCCGCGCTGCAGCCGCTGCTCGTGCGCTCGCTCTACAGGCGCGTGCGCTGCTCTTGGTTGTTGGTTATTGTGAAGGTGGTGAAGCTGTCGGACGGCAACTGCCTGCGCGTGCTGGAGCTGGCCGTGACGCTGGGGCTGCCCGCGCTGCTGGAGCACGTGGCCGAGCACCTGGACGCCGCGCTGCAGCCGCTGCTCGTGCGCTCGCTCTACAGGCGCGTGCGCTGCTCTTGGTTGTTGGTTATTGTGAAGGTGGTGAAGCTGTCGGACGGCAACTGCCTGCGCGTGCTGGAGCTGGCCGTGACGCTGGGGCTGCCCGCGCTGCTGGAGCACGTGGCGAGCACCTGGACGCCGCGCTGCAGCCGCTGCTCGTGCGCTCGCTCTACAGGCGCGTGCGCTGCTCTTGGTTGTTGGTGATTGTTAAGGTGGTGAAGCTGTCGGACGGCAACTGGCTGCGCGTGCTGGAGCTGGCCGTGACGCTGGGGCTGCCCGCGCTGCTGGAGCACGTGGCCGAGCACCTGGACGCCGCGCTGCAGCCGCTGCTCGTGCGCTCGCTCTACAGGCGCGTGCGCTGCTCTTGGTTGTTGGTGATTGTTAAGGTGGTGAAGCTGTCGGACGGCAACTGCCTGCGCGTGCTGGAGCTGGCCGTGACGCTGGGGCTGCCCGCGCTGCTGGAGCACGTGGCCGAGCACCTGGACGCCGCGCTGCAGCCGCTGCTCGTGCGCTCGCTCTACAGGCGCGTGCGCTGCTCTTGGTTGTTGGTTATTGTGAAGGTGGTGAAGCTGTCGGACGGCAACTGCCTGCGCGTGCTGGAGCTGGCCGTGACGCTGGGGCTGCCCGCGCTGCTGGAGCACGTGGCGAGCCCTGGACGCCGCGCTGCAGCCGCTGCTCGTGCGCTCGCTCTACAGGCGCGTGCGCTGCTCTTGGTTGTTGGTTATTGTGAAGGTGGTGAAGCTGTCGGACGGCAACTGCCTGCGCGTGCTGGAGCTGGCCGTGACGCTGGGGCTGCCCGCGCTGCTGGAGCACGTGGCCGAGCACCTGGACGCCGCGCTGCAGCCGCTGCTCGTGCGCTCGCTCTACAGGCGCGTGCGCTGCTCTTGGTTGTTGGTTATTGTGAAGGTGGTGAAGCTGTCGGACGGCAACTGCCTGCGCGTGCTGGAGCTGGCCGTGACGCTGGGGCTGCCCGCGCTGCTGGAGCACGTGGCCGAGCACCTGGACGCCGCGCTGCAGCCGCTGCTCGTGCGCTCGCTCTACAGGCGCGTGCGCTGCTCTTGGTTGTTGGTTATTGTGAAGGTGGTGAAGCTGTCGGACGGCAACTGCCTGCGCGTGCTGGAGCTGGCCGTGACGCTGGGGCTGCCCGCGCTGCTGGAGCACGTGGCCGAGCACCTGGACGCCGCGCTGCAGCCGCTGCTCGTGCGCTCGCTCTACAGGCGCGTGCGCTGCTCTTGGTTGTTGGTTATTGTGAAGGTGGTGAAGCTGTCGGACGGCAACTGCCTGCGCGTGCTGGAGCTGGCCGTGACGCTGGGGCTGCCCGCGCTGCTGGAGCACGTGGCCGAGCACCTGGACGCCGCGCTGCAGCCGCTGCTCGTGCGCTCGCTCTACAGGCGCGTGCGCTGCTCTTGGTTGTTGGTTATTGTGAAGGTGGTGAAGCTGTCGGACGGCAACTGCCTGCGCGTGCTGGAGCTGGCCGTGACGCTGGGGCTGCCCGCGCTGCTGGAGCACGTGGCCGAGCACCTGGACGCCGCGCTGCAGCCGCTGCTCGTGCGCTCGCTCTACAGGCGCGTGCGCTGCTCTTTGTTGTTTGTCATTTTTAAGGTGTCGTAGCCGAACGGCATAAAACGGAACCCTTATGGATTCGTCGTGTCTGTTCGTGCGTATGTCACAGCCACTTTTTACCGTAACTATAAGAGCTATACTGTGAAAACTTGGTAAGTAGATGTATTCGGTGAATCGCATTGAGATTTTCACACAATAAATTTTTGGGGTTCCCCATATTTAGAACTGAAACTCAATTTTTTTTTTCATCAAACCCATTACTGTGAGGTATCTATGGATAGGTCTTCAAAAATGATATTGAGGTTTCTAATATATATATTTTTTTCTAAACTGAATAGTTTGCGCGAAAGACGCCTACAAATTGGAAAACTGTGTGTTCCTAGTAACTTCTAAAATAAGGCAACGACAAACGTAAAATTAGTATATGATATTCATTACCATGCAAACTTCCACCGAAAATTGGTTTGAACGAGATTTAATAATTAGTGTTTTTAATACGTTATAAATCGTAAACCGCATTTTACCTTTCATTCAATCAACTCCAATATAATAAAGAAAAACAATTATTTAGATGTATATCACGTGGGGTACGGAACCCCACGTGAGCGAGTCCGACTCGCACTTGGTCGGTTTTTGTATATTTATCCTCCAGTGACTCATAGTTTATGTATACGTAGTAAGCTTCGCCGCTGCTCCTCATCAATTAGGGCTCCCGCACACGGGCCACCATTTGTTATTTCACTAAATGCGTCAGACCTACACGCTTTGGCAGCTTACTTTAAACCTTCTACCTATATTTTAACTTAATTTCGATTTTGGACCTAAACGTACACTTTTCAATATTCTTTCCTCCACTAGGTCAGGGGGCGTGGACTGCCTCAAACTGGGCGACAACGTGCTGGAGTACAACCACAACTTCCGCTTCTACATCACGACACGTTTCAGCAATCCCCACTACCTTCCGGAGATCGCCGTCAAGGTAGAACATTTCGTGCTTACCTTCCTTTCTTGTTCAGTTCTCTTCATACATTTTTATCACGCAGCAGTTTCTTTTGCAAATCGTTAATAATTTATCTATTATTAGTATAACAAGTTATTTATTATTAGTGCCTGTTTCAATAGTCCCAATAGAATTTGAACTTTCGAAATATGTAAAATAAGGTATATTATTAATGTGTGACACTCAGTTTTTGAATCTGCGTCTGCGCAGGATTAGTATTTCGAGTAGCTTATATTAGCGTGGTGTATATTTCTACAATTTGTAGCCTATGTGTTATTCCGATATATAAGCTACTAGTTGACCCGTGCCCACTCACTTTCACTTTGCAATACGGACTACCGCGTAAAAGCCTTTTTTCAACACACTTCCTCATAAAATGGCTCTAATCCCATGACAATTAGACATATAATGACACCTATAATCAAACTGTGACTTTTTCATTACTATTATTCACGAGTGAGTAATAGCTTTTTTTTAATATTATTGGTTGAGTTACGCTTACATTTGCGCTAAAAAGCTATCCGCGAAAAGCCCAAAAAAAAGAAACCTCATTTTTTAGTCTATGGCCGATGCGCGCGCATAGGAAATCTGATTAATTTTTCCCGCCATTACGAAACATTTTTCACAACTCGTCTCGTTTTCTCTTTTGAAGTTATTTAGTTAGTTATTAATTAAGATGTCTGCAAATACAATTTATGAAGAAAATGGTTTTTTTATTTAAGTATTATTTTATTCAGAAGTGTGTTGAAAAACGTTGTATGATACACGTGTGTATTGATGATTACCGTCCTCGGCTCCTTAAGACCCTCGCCTCATGGCTCGGGCCTCAATGCGCCTCAGCGGTAATTACCAACATTACGCACTTGTACCATAATGTACTATTATTTTTCGGTTTTTTGTATAACCTATTAAACTCAGCAACAATGTGACTTTCTTTTGGAGAAAGAATTTTTAAAATCGGTTCAGTAGATCCCGAGATTACCCCTTACAATTTAACAAATATACAAACAAACACACAAATTTTACTTCTTTATAATAAAGATGTGGGGGAACTCTTTAGTTTGAATGTTTAAATATGTAATGATTGCTTATTTTTATTAAGGGGAAGATGTTAAAGGAACTCTTTAGTTGTTTTAACTATATTGTAATGATGCCATATTTTGTCATGGTAACGTAATAAACATAAAATAAAGGTTTTTATTTTAATTAGGACCAGGGATTGTTATATTTTTTTTTTTTGATGTGAAACGTGTTTGACATCGCGACGAAACATACGGGTACCAGGTTTAAAAAGTAGACCGTAACGAAAAGGTCTATATCATCGTACCTAATAATTAAAAAACGATTAGTTTTAGAAACAAAATGTGGTGTGAATATTTCACTTATATAGTCAGCTCGCTGTTGTAACATTGAGTTTTTTTATTAAAATAATAAAACACCGTCAATTTTGTTTTTATTTCAATCTTTTACTTTTTTCAAGATGAAATGCTCCATATGCACCATGAGCTGGCAAGGCGCGGGGTGGGGGGGCCGCGTGTGGGGCTCTCCGGTTTAAGAGGGCCGGCCTACCCACTAGAACCTCGGTGTTCTCTGGGCCCATGCGCCCCGGGGCCGGCTCGACCTAGAATTGGTCGAGCCAACGCCAAGGAGAACTTGTTATAATAATACATCTTATATAGATGTATAAATATATAGATATATATAGATTGTATAGATGTAAAAATCCTCAACCCATAGAACATAATCTTTTTTAAGTCAGTCACGACATACATTACAAAATACACGGACAGAATACACAGTTAAACATAGATTACACTACTACAAAAAGAAAAAACATAAAACAACACATGTGATTAATAGCATGTATAATGGCATAACGAATACGAACCCAAACAGTCAAATATAAACACATTTACATTAACGTGTTACCACCATTCCGTTCAAGCCATAAGGCCACTAGGGCCAAGGCTAGGCTGAGTTTAGTCGGTAGGTCTGCTGGATCGAGCCGCCTCGATTCACCAGGAGTCCGACATAATCAACGCATCCCTGCTTGCCTGTTGCGTTGGTATCCATGAGGATTCTCAGCCTCCTCTCCTGAGGAAAAAAAAAAAACGTGTTACCAAAAAAAGAAAGAATAATTTTCATAAAATTCATGTTGACCTCAACCACTCTGTTATCCTTCTTCTAAATTGTTGGAGAGAAAGATATGTCGAGGTCCTGCACGTCCTTATTGTAGGCACAGCACCACTCATAAAGTCCAAAAAATGTTTATTTTTTAATTTGCCGTAAGTAAATCCAACAAATATGAACAGCGTGTTATTTTGCAATCGATTATTCTAATCTGCGATTTAGGACATCGATAGAATCGATTTAATTTAAACACAAGAAATAAAAATAAACTTGCCGTTCCAACGTACAGGCTAAAAAAAACTAAAGGTTCGTTTATGGGCAAATGTATAAATTTTTATCACAAGATTCCACATAGTGTAACTGAATTGCCTCTTCATAAATTCAGGGTACATGTTAAAAAGACGCTGAGTAAGGGCTATTACAAAGTCAATGATTATTTAAATGATGCCAATGCTTGCCGTTGATTTGAAGATGTTACATTCTAGAGTGTAAATATTTGTTTTCCCGTATCAATTGTAAACACATATGTACTTTGTATGATAACGACATAATTTATTGTAAACTAGCGGACCCGACAGACTTCGTCCTGTCAAAAAGATTTGTACAGTGGCAGTTTTTTGTTCCTAATTATTTTATAGATAATGTCGCATAGCCAACCAAATCGCAAAAAAAGTCTAAATGACCTATTACATTTTGTGGCTATTCAATTTTGGAACGTGACATTAAATCCTCCAACGATGTATTCTGTGCTCCAACGCACGCACGCACACTGTTTTGATAGATATGACGAATGAATTTCAACTATATGTAGCGTTAATAAAGCGCAAATTGACTCTTTGATGTTAGGAACACACCGTCATTGCTTAGACAACAGTGAGTGCTTGCAATATGAACTTTATACAATAACAATAAAGCTCAATTCGACTGTACGTTTTAGTTAGAAAACGTTTGCATGGGAAAATAAAAGGGCTGTTTTTAGGGTATTTCCGATAATTATTCGAATTTTCCACATTGTAAAAACCCTCCTTGAACTTCAACGAACATTAACAAAAAAGAATTGGCCAAATTGGTCCAGGCGTTGTTGAGTTATGAGCTTACCAACACATTTTGCGATTCATTTTTATACTTATATAAGATGTTGTTATTGCTTTTGATAAAGCTGTGATAAATACATCCTGAATGGGTGGTAGGAAAATAAAATTGGACGATTCAAAAGAGCTTTCTATAAAGTTATATTTGAATAAAATGAATTTTAATTTTGATTTTGGTTTTCGAATTGTAACGGGTATTATTTGTCAGGTGACACTGCTGAACTTCATGATTACGCCGCAAGGGCTGCAGGACCAGCTGCTGGGTATCGTGGTGGCGCAGGACCGCCCGGAGCTGGAGCTGCGCAAGAACCAGCTCATAGTAGAGGGCGCCAACAACAAACGCACGCTCAAGGAAATCGAGGACAAGATCCTGGAGGTTGGTCTAAGTCTTTGACAGATGTCACTGGATTCTATGGTCACTTACTACAGCCTGTTTATTCACGAGGGTGCCAACAAGATTTATAGATACAATCTTTATTTATAAAACATCTTCATCACAGACAAACATAGGAACACAAAGAGAATAAAATTAAATTTAAACTAAAACAAAAAAATCTTAAAACAATAACCCAGTACAAACCAAAAGTTATGTGTGCTGCAGAAGTGTAAAAGGGTCGTAGCTCAATGATTGGAATTACTCACAAAAGGATGGGAGCATTACACTGGTATTCTGCTACAATCTGAGGGTTTTGTGTTTCCCGATAATTTGTGAAGATTTTACATAAAATTAAACATAGTATTTTCTTTGACCATTGCGCGTGCCGTGCTAGTTGACTTCAATCTTACTCCAACCATCCCAGGTTCTTCCAGAGCACCAGATACCTCTTTCTGCATTCCAGTAGTGTACTGAGGAGTTGCGGAAGTATTACTCTTTGATCGTTTAGCCGAACGCCTGACAGGTTATTTTTTTTTATATTCTAGGCTCGGCAGATGACCTCCTCCCGCCTGATGTTAAGCGGTGAGAGAGGCCCAAATGAGATGACAGATAGGATAGTGACTTTACTCCACTCTCCTACCTGCCCTATCCCTGCCGGCCCAAAAGATTTCACGCCTCTTTTGAAGGAACCCATGTTGTAGGATGTAGGAAACACATACGCAGGTAGAGAATTCCAAGTGCGGGAAGTACGGCAGAAGAAGGAATCTTGGTATTTCTTAGTGCGGTGTGGAATGGGGGACGTAGTGTACGGATGGCTCTGAAGACCCTTACGTGTGTTTCTATAAAGGAAAGGAGAGGGAGGGATAAGGCTAAAGAGGTTATAAGGCATATTGTAAGTAAATGAACGTGTAACAGGTGCTGTCAGCGGCGGGCAACATCCTGGAGGACGAGTCGGCCAACCAGATCCTGTCGTCGTCCAAGGCGGTGTCCACGGAGGTGCAGGGCAAGCAGGCGCTGGCCGCCGTGGCGGAGCAGGAGATCGACGCGGCGCGCCGCCTCTACCGCCGCACCGCGCGCGGGCCGCCGCGCTCTACCTCTGCATCGCCGACCTGGCCGGCCTCGACCCCATGTACCAGTACTCGCTGGCCTGGTCAGTGTGCGCCTCAGCACCGCCGCGCTCTACCTCTGCATCGCCGACCTGGCCGGCCTCGACCCCATGTACCAGTACTCGCTGGCCTGGTCAGTGTGCGCCTCAGCACCGCCGCGCTCTACCTCTGCATCGCCGACCTGGCCGGCCTCGACCCCATGTACCAGTACTCGCTGGCCTGGTCAGTGTGCGCCTCAGCACCGCCGCGCTCTACCTCTGCATCGCCGACCTGGCCGGCCTCGACCCCATGTACCAGTACTCGCTGGCCTGGTCAGTGTGCGCCTCAGCACCGCCGCGCTCTACCTCTGCATCGCCGACCTGGCCGGCCTCGACCCCATGTACCAGTACTCGCTGGCCTGGTCAGTGTGTGCGCCTCAGCACCGCCGCGCTCTACCTCTGCATCGCCGACCTGGCCGGCCTCGACCCCATGTACCAGTACTCGCTGGCCTGGTCAGTGTGCGCCTCTGCACCGCCGCGCTCTACCTCTGCATCGCCGACCTGGCCGGCCTCGACCCCATGTACCAGTACTCGCTGGCCTGGTCAGTGTGCGCCTCAGCACCGCGCGCTCTACCTCTGCATCGCCGACCTGGCCGGCCTCGACCCCATGTACCAGTACTCGCTGGCCTGGTCAGTGTGCGCCTCAGCACCGCCGCGCTCTACCTCTGCATCGCCGACCTGGCCGGCCTCGACCCCATGTACCAGTACTCGCTGGCCTGGTCAGTGTGCGCCTCTGCACCGCCGCGCTCTACCTCTGCATCGCCGACCTGGCCGGCCTCGACCCCATGTACCAGTACTCGCTGGCCTGGTCAGTGTGCGCCTCAGCACCGCCGCGCTCTACCTCTGCATCGCCGACCTGGCCGGCCTCGACCCCATGTACCAGTACTCGCTGCCTGGTCAGTGTGCGCCTCAGCACCGCCGCGCTCTACCTCTGCATCGCCGACCTGGCCGGCCTCGACCCCATGTACCAGTACTCGCTGGCCTGGTCAGTGTGCGCCTCAGCACCGCCGCGCTCTACCTCTGCATCGCCGACCTGGCCGGCCTCGACCCCATGTACCAGTACTCGCTGGCCTGGTCAGTGTGCGCCTCAGCACCGCCGCGCTCTACCTCTGCATCGCCGACCTGGCCGGCCTCGACCCCATGTACCAGTACTCGCTGGCCTGGTCAGTGTGCGCCTCAGCACCGCCGCGCTCTACCTCTGCATCGCCGACCTGGCCGGCCTCGACCCCATGTACCAGTACTCGCTGGCCTGGTCAGTGTGCGCCTCTGCACCGCCGCGCTCTACCTCTGCATCGCCGACCTGGCCGGCCTCGACCCCATGTACCAGTACTCGCTGGCCTGGTCAGTGTGCGCCTCAGCACCGCCGCGCTCTACCTCTGCATCGCCGACCTGGCCGGCCTCGACCCCATGTACCAGTACTCGCTGGCCTGGTCAGTGTGCGCCTCAGCACCGCCGCGCTCTACCTCTGCATCGCCGACCTGGCCGGCCTCGACCCCATGTACCAGTACTCGCTGGCCTGGTCAGTGTGCGCCTCAGCACCGCCGCGCTCTACCTCTGCATCGCCGACCTGGCCGGCCTCGACCCCATGTACCAGTACTCGCTGGCTGGTCAGTGTGCGCCTCAGCACCGCCGCGCTCTACCTCTGCATCTACTGATAAACGCATTTCGGACCATTGTAATGTGGTCCGAAAATGTTTGTTGAATTACTGATAATGTTGACAGTCACACAATTGTTGATTTTTACGAACTATTCATAAGGCCGGATCTCTATTTTGCGCCAACAAAAATGATATCACTACCATGATAACACTAACACAAAATAGCAACGATTTGTGAGAGCGACAATATTGATGTTATCGTTGTTATCATTGAAATTAACGCGATCCAAATATGTCATGTCCAAATGTCATAATATTTCGACAAATTACAGATGCGACGGCTCTAGAATGATTGAAAGCAATTACAATAACGAGTTTAAAAAACTATAACTTTTGTTTTTCGTATTTGAGGTTTTGAAAATATTATAAATTCAGATATCTGTTATCTTATTTGTCATCCTTATCTATAAATAAATCTTCCTATGTTTTATGTATTTTGAGAATAAAACTTAAAATTATTCTATACACTTTATTCTCACAGAAAATAACGTATACGCTGGTTAGTAGTCTTTCAATATTCATTCAAAGCTGTACTAATGAAAATGCTGTAATATTTAAAAAAGTTATATCTTCTTAATTCTAGATTCTCAAATTCCTATATATACCCGTGTTTATATCGCGATTAGATCCGTATTTAATATATTTAGAGAATGACACCAAAGATTAGTGTTAGTTAGACGCTAACATACACACATTAACAACGTCCGATAATCTCATTAAGGATATCCGATATATGCACATTACCGATATCCGATATACCATAACAAAGATATACGAAAATACGATACCAAGATATACAACAATTCATTGACACATGAATAAGTAACATACAAGCTAAGGCGGCTAGTACACCGTGAAACTATCTGTCTGTCATCGTATTTGTAATCCATATCAAATCCAAATGGAATGGAGATTTGATTAGCCTTTTAAAAAAAACATACGCGCACATAGGGCATTGACAATAACACACTAACGATATGCGATGTACACACGCTGTCGACATAGTAAAAATAGAAACCCATAAATCAATTGCATTCCAAATCAAATCAAAAAAAATCTTTATTCAACATAGACCTTTACAGGCACTTATTGACGTCAAATCAAAAAAAAAGCTTAAAAAAAAAACAAACACCTTGTGCGTACGTACGAACAAGAAAAAAAAATTGACTCTACACCTGTTCGGAAATTGGGAGAGCCTTCTCGAGAAGAACAGGCAAGAAACTCTGAAGGTCTATTTTTTATCTCCTCTTTTCAATTTTAATCATTATAATAATATAATGATACAAAATTAAGATACAATTATACCTAATACGATTACAGTCGTATGTATGTTTATCTACTATTACATACACATATAAAAGTAGACTGACCAAAATGATTTATGAAGCTGGAGTGAGTGGAGATACGGGACGAGGAAGACCAAGGCGAACATATTTCGAACAAATCGAAAGTGTCCTCAAAAAAAGCCAGGTCAGAAGTACCCGCAATCGTCGAGCATGTATGAGGAATGTTATGAAAGTAGATGAAGCGAAAGAGATATGTAAAGACCGTAGCAAGTGGAAAGACGTAATCTCTGCCTACCCCCATGGGGAAAAGGCGTGAGTGTATGTATGTATAAAAATAATACAATATTATAACATTGATTGCAGTTCATAAACCTGTACAACCAGGCGATCCTTAATTCGCCGAAGAGCGACGATCTGGACGAGCGCTTGGACGGGCTCAACGAGTACTTCACCAGGAGCATTTACGAGAACGTCTGTCGCAGCCTCTTCGAAAAGGACAAGCTCGTGTTCTCGCTGGTACTCGCACTTGGGATCTTGAGGGACAAAGTAAGGAACTAGTTGTTTTGAAATTGTTTTGTGTATTTCTAAGCCCCGACGCTAGCGAGCGAGCTAGCGATTTCAATTTAGTTTTTTTACTAATTTTGTATTTGTATCTACGTCTGTCAGGGTTGTGTGAATGAGGAACATTTGGCATTCTTCCTGACGGGCGGTGCTGCATTAGAGAACCCTTACGAGAACCCCGCACCCTCCTGGCTCTCTGATAAATCCTGGGCGGAAATAGTACGTTGCAGTGATCTGGACGGGTGAGTAATCTAGATTCATTAATTGATTATTGAAATAAATTTAATTTAAAATCAAATTTGATAATTTCATTATATTTTCTTTTCTTACAATAAAATACCTACATACATGTACTCACGTCTCTTTCCCATGGGGGTAGGCAGAGAACACAGTTTTCAAGAGACCAGAAATCCCAAATGTATTCCCTAGCTTCTTCGACTTTTATGCACGGTTGTCGGTTACAAATTATAATAATGCTACGCCATAAATCAATTTTATTAATGGCATAAATTATAGTGATTACTGTTACTCACTGTCTCACACAGCCTGCACGGCTTCAAGGAAAGCTTCGAGAGCAATCTGGACGCCTGGAAGGAGTTCTACGACCTGACCGCACCCCAAGAAGCCACATACCCTCATCCCTACGAGGATATAACAGACATCGCTAAACTTATTATTTTGCGGTAAGTTCAACTGGAAATTGATACTGTAACTTCTCTCTACTGAAACATCTCTTTATAATGATGCTACGATCTTAAAGTCTTAAGTTAAGGGTCAATTTCCTATGAAAGGAGATTTTTTTATGGTCCGATTTAATCCGACAATTTGTAGATTACATATCCAGTTCCTCTGTGGGTGGAAGGTTCAGACGAAGCTCTATACTCTATCATACTAATTAGGGTTTAAATTTAAACCAACCTCAACTAGCACTCAAGCTTCTATCGTTCTTATAATGAATAATGGACCAGCATGGTGGGAGACATTTACTTCAATCCGTTTTTTTTTTTTTTTTTTCTTTCCTGAGGAAAATGCATTAAATTGCATACCCCGGCTGTGGCGAGCCGCGGTTATGTGGGGCTCTCCTCCCCAAAGGGGGAGGCCTACCCACTAAAAACCTCAGGGATGGCCTTCCTCAGGCATGTAGGGAGCCCCCGGGAACACCAAGCCACCTCCGGGAACCCCCAGCCTCTGCTCCC